>JAHWFP010013562.1:33194-76958 GCA_023313725.1 Lithobius niger
TTTCGCTAATGGCTAATTTCCAATTTTCCTTAATGGTGAGAATAATATCAGACAAGGAATATCAGACAAGAATTCGGCAAAATGAGGAGTTAAAACAGCGAACAAAATAATCAAGAAAATGTATAAGTATGTACGTAAACTATGACTAGGGGGACACATTGTAATGATGGTAGTTTGAATTTTGGCGTGACCTTCAAGGTCATGACGAAATTGACTTTTGCACTACACGTCGTATAGAATAGAGGTGTAAATTTGAAAGTTGTACAGGACCATAAACCAATGCCAAAGCAAAAAAAAAAACACAATGACATTGGGATGAGATTTACAGGCAATCAAAATTAGCCGTAAAAGCTGCACTGCAAGACTTAGGTTTTTGTACATTAAAAGCCTACCGAGCCGATTTTTTGTGAATTTTGTTCCTGCACCTCCTCCTCCGTTAATATATGGTGTATAATGGTGCGGATGGTCTCTATGGACAGCTACCATGGTGCAGATTTGCACCTTAATTAATGGAGAATTTCGATTGGTTTTGACATTCCCGAGATATATATGAAGGAAACGTAGTCAATTTTTGTACTCTCAGAGTCGCTCTCGGCTGACAGAAAGCGGCAACAAAACAAATCAATTGGCGCTTTCGGCGGCCATATTGCCCAAGTCAGTTGTATGTGTTATTTTTCATACAAGATCCAGCCGGTAGTGTAATAGAGCCTTGGCATAGCTCTGTAAGGTGCGTACAACGAACGAAACGTTCCTGGGTTGTAATCACCCGATTATACACTGGTGTACAATCAGGTAACTATAATACGCTAGGTGATTATACCCCAGCTCCCCTACCTTCCATCATGGTAGCAAGCGGGATTAACTCACTGTTACTCGACGACGTTAGTTCAAAAGTTAATATGGGGATGATCTTGAAGTGCCATTCCAAGGTCAAGCATCATCACATGTTCCCCGAGCCATATTTTCTGTATGCATATTTTTCTGGTACTCATGGTAAATAGATTTGGAATGGTATAAGGATTATCCAGACTGGTGGGCTACTCGGTAACTTGCCTGAATGGCGACGTTTTGATTTAAAAATGATCATGAATCATCAAACGAAAGTGAAACGGGGTAGAAGTGGGGTGGCGTCATAGTAGCAAAACGACATAACAGTAAAACGACATAATACCAACAACAAAAAAACGACAAAAGAGCAAAGAAATGTACGGCGTCATAACAGCAACACGTCATAACAGCAAAACGATGTAACAGCAAAACGACACAACAAAACGACACAACAGCAAAACGACATTACTGCAAACCGTCAGCACATCAAAACGTAAGAACAGTAAAATTAATTTAGTAGCAAAACGTCAATACAGCAAATCGTCAGAACAGCAAAACGTCATAGCAGCAAAATGACACGACAGCAAAACGACAATTGACAGCAAAACGTCAGAACAGCAAACCGACATAAGAGCAAAACATTTCCCCGACATAATAGCAAAACGACGTAACAGCAAAACGTCACAAGAGCAAAGTGCAACTAAAATCCAAGTTGCGGTTATTGGGGGGTGTCCCATCTCACAGAAGCGGGATTCATTGGTTGTAATACATTGACAATATTTTCTGAAACCCATTGACTTGACTTAACGTAATGATCCATTAATGTGACCGCTGTTGTAGCAAAAAACCTCCAAGTTTTAAAATGATGCCGCTGCTCAATATGTTTCAATGATCGAAAAATAAACTGCTGCTGACAAATGGGCTTGTCTGATGTAAACCTATTACCGATGCCTTTTAGACTTAAATGTCAGACCGCCGTCACCATGACTGTTGAAACCAAAGATGGTAGCCTTCGCTGAGCTCCACACACACGGCCGTATCAGTACGGCTGAGCTACATTTGTATTCATTGAAGGTTAATCGAACCCGAAAACATGCCGGGGATGATACATACCTGACGAAAATTCACCATAACGTACTGGCTTCCCCTCATATTAAATGGACTAAATTATAGAATCGCGTCAACATAGCATAGATCCAGTCAACCATCGCCCACCTTCAATACCCAGATTTCTTCGCTGCTTGCTTCCTCGTTTCCAGATTTAAAAAAAAAATTGACTTTTGTGATATTTGACTCCATTTTTCCTGAAAAAATAATCCGTAAAATCAAAGAAACAAGAAAGGAACTAAGTCTTGGTACCCACACGTTATAATAGACGCTAGATGGATGCCACGTAATAATGGTACCAGTGATAATCAGTGATAACCTAGGCCTGCTTAATGGCGCACACACAAAAAAAAACTTTACTTAATAACCAACTTTAAGCTTAGAAATTTGACCCAGTGGAATAACAAGATACAATTTTATATACTTCATATTTTTTAAATAGCGGTGAGGACTCGAATGGCTGGGTAATGAATTACGAATTTTACTAAGGACCCCAGACCGAAAGGTCAATCTGTCCTATACTACAACTTACAGAGATACTGCAATTAAATCTGCAAAGGCACTGTTATCCTACCTACCCATCTGAACCTACCTCGCTGAAAAAATACAGATGCAAACCTATTTACGTTGCCTTTTGGACTTATATGTCAGGCTGCCTGAGCGGGGAATCGAACGCATTACCTTTGAAACCAAAGGTCGAGGCATGGCCTTCGGTTTCGTTGGGTTATTTCATTCAAAAACGCAGCTATTTATATAGGTAGTTTCATCCAAAGGAGTATTGCCAGAAGCAAATAAATGTGTAGACGTTCCGCAGGTCGTGGGAGTATCCATGTTGTAACTATCGTTTTGCATTTCACCACTTGTCACAAGGTCGTCTGGGAAAGAAGCAGCAAGTTTCAGCTCCAGGCAACAAGCCAGTTGAGTCAATATTGCCAAAGGCTTACTTTACCACAGCATTGCCAACAGCATTTAACTCCGTGGCACGCGCGAGAACTGGCGTAGAGTCTGGAGACAAGACACGTAATTTTCACTCCAGTCGGCCTTGCTCGAAAAACAATCGTTTTAAGTTCGTTTAAAGGGCAATTACATCCATTTTGACATACTTGTTTTACTTTTGGATCACTTAAGCAATAACTAAACACAAGAATTGCGGTAGGAATACGCTACGTACGTCCGATACAACAATTTAATTACTGCATCATCAAAACACGATACGGAGACCGCCATTGTTTTGCTGGAACGCGCAGAAATTAATGCCGACAGACGGTGCTTATCGATTTCGACTCGCAGCCGACTGAGATAGCTGTGTTGGCTGTGAATAGCTCAAGCGTCTGACGGCCTTGACAGTAGTGGCCAGCTAAGGCCGTCAGACGCATGAGCTACTCACAGCCAACAAAGCTATCTCAATCGGCTGTGAGTCGAAATCGATGAGCACCGTCTGCCGGCATTAATTTCTGCGCCTTCCAACAAAACAATGGCGGTCTCCGTATCGTGTTTTGGTGATGCAGTAATTAAACTGTTGTATCGGACGTACGTTACATATTCCTACCTCAATTCTTGTGTTTAGTTGTTGTGTAAGAGATCCAAAAGTAAACCATGCATGTCAAAATGGATGTAATTGCCCTTTAAACGCTAGTTCTTGCGAATTGAGACGTTTGGACTATTCGCAGTATTCATAATTTTTTTCACAAATGTTAATTAGGCAAAAACCTATCGAGCGTAATGTTTAACGTACGTTTTCCGCAAAAGTAAAAACGGACACTAGTTCGACAACTGGCCGCATGGGGTCAGGACTCAGTACGAAGGGTAAAACAAAGGGTAGAACTGTATTGAAAACTCCTTCATACTGGTCCTGGTATTATATTTGTGTTTTTAGCCACTGCCAAATCTTTATTGACCGAGGGTACACGGAGATTTCTTATGTTGCTTTATCTTTGTCGACTTAAGATAAGGTAGTCCGTGCTAACTCGATGTAGTGCTTAGGCCCGGTGCAAACAGGCGTTTGTTTTAAAGCACGTTGACGTTAGCGATCAATGCAGACATGAGCGTGAAGTAACGCCAGTACGCATTCGGCCACAACCCAGTTCGCTAACCCCGTATACAAAAAAAAAATTATATTTTGAAACCAATGGGACGATATTGCTTTTTTTGCCTACCTCGTGTACAAAAAAAATATATTTTCAAACCAATGCGACGATATTTGGTGCATTCATTTACTAATTTAAGACATACCAGGGGAATATATTATACATCCTTTGCAGATTAACTAAAACATTTGGATAAGTTCTTTAATTACTTCCCAATGAGTCTTCAATCAATTCATATTTCAGGATAATTCTTTACTCCCCCAATAAACAATTCCATGTCTATTTTTTTTTAAATTGGACGCAATTTTCGGGTTGAACTCCCATGTCGCCAAATCCCGTTTTGCCAAAAAAAAAAGCAGATTAACAATTTTTGCCTCTGGGACCAGTCCCGTTTCGCCAAATCCCGTTTCGCCAAAACGAATTTGACAAAATTTTATATATACGAAATTTACATAATGTATTGCTATGTAATGGGGATTTAAAAGGCAAACATTTAATAGAGACAAGCAGTGGTAGAATAAGATCAATTGATTTATTTGCGTTTTAAAACCTGGCAATACAGACGGAAAAAAGTGTACTTTAAATCTTGTTTAGAAAGCTTGGTCGTCACTACGTCAATGCCAAGGTTCTCTTTTAAGAATAGTTAGTTATACACATGATGGTTACCCTTTCCTAAACGGGAATTCCCGTTTTGCAGAATCCCGTTTCGCAGAATGAAAATATTCTTCAGAAATTTAACATTGCAGAAGTTAGAGACATGCCTAATTGGAAGTAATTTGTGATTAGTTGCAGTTTCTGATGTTATGTTTTTAGCCGCTGCGAGCACGGTAGCGCGAGCCGGGCACGTAATTTGAAACAAATTTTTCTGCGAAACGGGTCTTTGTCTATAAATGTCTGACCAATATCCTGTTCTAAATGTTCGTGTCCAAATATTTTGAATGTTTCGTGTGCCTAAAATTTCGTGAATGGTATTTGGCGAAACGGGATTAGGCGAAACGAGACGTAACCATTTTCGGAACCCTTTTGTGATAAACGACGGACGTGTGCACCACTCAAGTCGCACAAGGTACTGAAGCCCTCTCCAGACAGAAGAAAATTTCGTGAGAAGTGATGCGTAACTACGTGCCAATAAGGTCAAAATTGCTGTAATCGTATGGTTGGTGTTGAGTTTAAGGACCAATATTGAAGTCTTTTTTACACCATCCTGCGTCGCCGTGCAGCCGCGAGCAGCCAGTCTGTTTAGGGCTTCAGAGACGTAGGTGCGTTTGCGTTAACGCTACGTTGACGGGGGAAGTGCGGTGCAAAACGAATGCACGATGGACGTGCGGTAACGCAACGTCGACGCAGGTATGCGTGCAGTACCCAACAGTTGTCACGTAAACCACGCCGCAAATGCGGTAACGCAGCGTCAACGCGCGTTAAAAAAACGCATGTGTGCACCGGGCTTTAGAGCGCTTTAAGAACGCCCGTTTAACCACCTAAAACCACTTTCAAGTCGCTTTATCTCAAACCACCTCATTACGTCGACGTAAGGTATTGCAGGGCTTTAATAACCTATGTATACCCACCTAAAACCCACTTTCTACGTCGCTCTAATGACTGCTTTCCTTTGAGTGGTTGAAACGAGTGCGCGTAAACATCACAAAGCTAGGACGGAACCTGCCACTTCCTGAAAACGAAGTCGAAAGCCCAGCTGGTTGAATGGGGGACATGGTTGTTGGGGGATTAGATAAACGCGACGCTACATCGACTTGGCACGTACTACCGTGTACCCGTTGTCGTTTTAACTCACTCCAACTTGGATGTCCGTGTAAATACCATTCTCCTAAAGCGACGTGAGTTAAAGTCGACGTGAGGTGAAGCGACGTAAGGAACCTCCGTGTACCCTCGGTCATTGTTTCTTAACAGATCCCTAAACGGAACTGCTGACGGCGTTTGTTTAAAAAAAAGGTCTGCCAGTGTGAGGGAAAGCTGTACATTCCAACGCGGAAGATTGGACGACCCAATGTCAGTAGAACTAGAGATTTATTTGACATTTTTAGTAGATTTTGGAGTCGAAAGTGTTATCACAGACTTCGAGGTTTGTGTCCCTCCGTTTCTGACAACCTTTTTCGTTCATATCAGCAGTACAACACGGGAGCTAACAAGTCGAATGTCGCTTCGTTGTTTCCGGAAGTGGTGATGCTGGCACAGTCATCTAGGACTTTTCTATCGCGTCTAACAGCGTTACAAATTATTGACCACCAACTTTAAAAAGGTTTAAAGCATGACGTCCCTCTATGAACTCGTACATCCCTTGGTAGTATTCTACACTGTCACCAGATTTTGAGCGAATCGTAAAACTGGTAAAGGATCGGCCATTATTTCAATCGCCGGGGGGGGGGGGGAGGGAGAAAATTAGGGGTCATGAATTATTTGCCCCACCCCCGGGCGGGGGGGTCATACATTCTTCCAGTCCTGCCAAGAGGGGGTCAAAAACACACTGACCTAACTGGAAGAAACAGTCATTTTTGAATCTCAAAAATGGCACTTTCAGCAGACAACATTTCTAAAAACACCTCAGCTTCCCATGATGTGAGTGTATACATGATCTTGAAGCTATTAGTACCAATACTGCAAGTATAGTTTTTACACAGAACTTTGTAGAAAAGCCTTGGCACCTGGTTTCTTGGCTTCTTCTGTGTGTCAGGTGCTGACTACATGTTACGAATGTGGGCATACAAGCAAACCCATCACACTTATTGTATGAATCTCGACAAGAGATGGGTGTAAGAAACATTTTATAGAACATTTTTAAACCAACGTGTCTTTTCGTTTAAAATGAGACACCTTTCCTTACCATGTGGTGCTGGCTGCAAACTGCATATCAGCTATAGTCCGACGTTGCTTTAGCACATCCACACCACATCCACACCAGGTTATGGGCATTCAAGATGTATGTTCGTCCACTTTTGGAGTACGCAAGCCCGGTTTGGTCGCCATATCTCCTTAAAGATGTCGACATCTTGAGTCAGTTCAGCAACGTTTTACAAAATATTTGCCAGGTATGCGCGATTTACCATACTGTGTTCGTCTTAAACAGCTGGGCCTCGACTTCTTAGAACTCCGTAGGCTGAAAACATTCAGTATTCTCCATTGCCAACTATCAATTGACCTACCATTCTTTGAACTTAGTTCCGTGACCTGGACAAGGGGTCACAGTCACAAACTGGTAATACAAAAAGCAAGACTTGATTGTAGGAAAATTTTTTTTCCGTTGTTGTGGTGCCTGTATGGAATTCACTGTCTGAAGAAGCAGCAACGGCCTCCGTTGACTGCTTCAAAAAATTTTTAAATTTAATCGACTTGTCAACGTTTTTAAAGCGACCTGAGTACTGTGCAGTAAACTAAATATTTCTTTGTTTTTATTTTTTTTTAAGTTTTTAATTGTTTTAAACAATTTTTTTCTCCAGTTTACTGGTATATATAACAATTGGCCTCCCAATCTTCCCCTTTTTCCCTCGCCTGGCGATGCCATCGGGGACCTTTGAGTCCCTGGCAGGTCTAATCTTGGTTGCGAGGCAGCCGAGACCCGAAAACCTTTCCTTCCTATCAACACTTTTCCTGGCCATGCTTCTCAATGTATTTTTTTTATCTTCATGTTTCATTGTTCCCATTTATTTTGGAAATTTGATTGTCATTTTGTTGGCTGGCAGTCAGTGATCCGATGTGATCCTTACCAGACCAGTTGCTCTAGCAACAAACTATTTATTATTATTCTTATTACTTGTATTTAGCTACAACACTAATCTTGGCTACAGAAAATCATATAGGTATACGAAAAGCGCAATTTTTTTTTGGTGGGGTGGGGTGGGGGGGCACATTATTTTTGGACCTTGAGCTGGGGGATTAAGATTTTTTTCAGAGTCTCGATGGAAAGTCATTGAATATTTGGTGGTCACATTTTCATTTCCTCCGCCCACCCCCCTTCCCGGCCATAAATAATGACCGGTGCCTAAAGTATCGTGTCTCTGAACTGATGTACACACAGAGAACGGCAGACAGTTTGACACACAAAGAACAAAAATTTCCCAATTTAGTCGAGCGTGTTACTACAATGAACGTTTCCCAAGAGATATTATAAAATTCCAAGAATTGTCCGTGTCGGAAAGAATTGAGGGGGGAATGGATATTAAGAGCTATGAGTTTAACCTTGGCTTTCAATTTACCCTCCGTATAGTAATACCATCAGAAAAACGAAACGGTAACGCAAGCATAAAACTTCCCCTTCGAGCATAAAACTTAAAAGGTTCTGTTTATTCGTGAGGTAATTATTTCTGAGCGGTCTTAAGGTTTCCTTGAATCTTAAGACGCCGGTCTGAATATGGCTCTTACTCTTCGTGCAATGGTGGAACTACGTATTTCCACCCTCGAGCGAGAATTCATGTGGGCCCCCAATAATGCCCTGAAATTTGTTTGATGTGTATGTGTGATTGCAGTAATAAAATTGAGTCAGCCTGAGACATACACAAAGATACACTATCTTCTCTATTACACCATGGTTGAAGTCGTTATATTTGGTGCTCCCTCCTTCCCCGGTTTAATGGCACGCCTTCGCTATTTGGCACCCACTCCCCCGTATTTGGCACCCACAGAATTTTCGTCGACAGCTAAATTGGAATCACACTTGTACATGGCGGTTATTTAATTCAATATTTTACATTTATTCACTTGTAATACAGTTTTTGATCTCATTTTGGCTTTTGTCGCCCAACCTCTTTCTCCCATCGATAATCAGGGAATTTAAAGTACAAGGGTTAAAATCCGCTATAGGAATATTAACACTATAGCGGATATTTTAATTTTAGCATTTGTATTGAATTTTTATACAATTTCTATCCTCGTTTTGGATTTTGCACCCCCTTTTCCCACGAGTCAACGCCCACGTTTATACAGGGTGAAGTATGAGTTTAATTGTATACATATAAAGTAGGCGAGGCTTCCTTGCACGACGGAGTGTTTGAATGGAATGCCATTCAGGGGTCGAAAGTAGCCATTTTATGTACGTCATATAAGTCGTTTTTTGTTGTTTTTTTTTTTTTTGCATTGGTAATGTCTCTTTGTTCCCTACATATAATCCTTATTTATACTCATGGCAAAATACAGATGCAAACCTATTTACGTTGCCTTTTGGACTTATATGTCATACTGCCTGAGTGGGGAATCGAACCCAGGCAGTCTGACATACAAGTCCAAAAGACAACGTAAATAGGTTTGGATCTGTGTTTGTTTAACCAACAAACATTTAGCAATTCGATGTCCGTTATAGGCTACACTACACCCGCTTCGCTTGCACCACTTCGCCGATAATTATCATTTATAGATTTCGTTCACCTTGTTCACTTTATAGCTTTTTTCAGTTTAGGAATTGCGTTTTAGTAATTCTATGCTTGCTTTCGGAATCGGATCAGAGCACAACTTCTGGAGAAACTTTTCTTGCACCTTTAATTACACCCCCAGCAAAACTTTGCGGCATGGTGATTCAACCATTCTCTGCATGTAATTTAAGAGGAGAAAAAAAAACAGAAAGGTTCTCTCTAAAAAATTCTGCTATCCCCGTTTTTTTTTATTGGACCACTCCTTCACATTAAGTTCCTTCTACAATCCGGTCAGGCGAGTCACGCAAGCGGTTCGTGCTCTCCGACGACAACCACACAGTGAAGGCAGCTCGAACAGCATGGAAGCGAGTCAGTACGTGGCCAGCTGTTTTCTGTCTCTACAATACTTTAATTGACTGGCTCGCTGCTTTGGTTACAGCTAACTTATTTTTATCTGGCGATGTTTGCTAAAGGGCATCGATGCTAAAGCACTCTGTTTATAAATCCCTTCGGCAACGAGAACACCAGCTAAAAATTAAGGGAGTTAATTGGTTCCAAAATTAAAACAGGTGTATGTATAGGTCTATTTTTAACCCTGTTGTTATCAAATATCGATCAATTAAATCGCTCGCATTCTTTTAGAATTATTTCGTGTAATTAAAAACTGAAAAGTACCCGAAGCGTTAATGGAAAGAAGTTACGGGCGACGTTTATATCAGTGGCTGGAAGACGTAGTCTGGTCGGAGGAATTAATTCCCACCCACTCCCAAAGACAGTTTAAAAATAAAACTTGACTACTCGAAGGCGCATTACATGGTGTTGAATGCACGGTTTGTAACACTGGTTAGGTGTGGTAGCTCATGTGTGGTAGCTCATGTAACTCATGGTAGCTCATATTATGTGCGTGTGCCCATGTTCGACGAAGTAAGTTTCTTCAAATCGTTGCGCACACTGGCTACCAAACGCTGATTTCGTTCGCTTTGCTCACTCAATCAGCACCTTCAAGTCCCTGGGCCCGGGCGCCCGTGCTAATGATTCCCTCTTTCTAATGATCACTTCCATTATATTCCACCGTATTCATGTTCATTCTGGTGGAAAATCAGCGAATCATGTGGCTCAAATACGCCCCTTCCCCCCGGCTAATAATTCCCACTCTCTAATGATCACTTCTGTTATATTCTACCAGCCATTCTATCACGCTGGTGGAAATAAATAAGGCGCACTGCTTCCTGAAAAGCTTTCCCGCAATACAATCCCACCAATGAGATGCGCGGCCCGAAGACCGTCGCCTGTTCTCTGACCCTTGTGTAATTTTGTACAGATAACAGTGAACTATAATTGAAAGTCACTTTCGTATTTAAAAAAATTAAAAAAATTAAAAAAATTAAAAACGAGGGTTTAAACGTTTAAGAGGCACACAAATGGTATAATGACTTCGATTAATTATTCTGCAGGAATACGCTACCACAAACCACAACTGATAAAAAGATGTAAAAGTCAAAGGTCGACAGTTACGAATAAAACATAGATTAAAACACAAGTGCAGGACACCAGGTCAACAAGATGGCGGACACGTGATTGTTGACCTTGTGTCTGACTCCTGTGTTTTAATCTATGTTTTATTTGTAAGTATCAAATTTTGCCTTTTATATCCTTTTATAAGTGATGGTTCCGCTCATTTTGGTGTTTGTATCGTTTAGGTGAACAAGCCCTATAAGATTAAGGCCGAAAATTAACATTGTGGTTATTTTATGCACCAGCGAGCTTTTGGTGCGCGACAGAAGCATCAGTTTTATTCAAGATTTAAAATGAGTTGACTCGGCTCGGGGGACCTGGTTAAATTTAGCGCAAAAGCAAAGATCGCCTATTTATAGAGCGCATAATCTCGTGTATCAACTGTAAATCAAGCGTACAAACAACTTCCCGTACTGCATTTTCAGTAATCAATGATCGTGTTACTGCTCTTATAAAAGGATTCTATACATTCAATAAAATGGAAAATAATTGGAACCAACTACTTTGTTACTTTAATTTAATCCACATTCGGAGTTTCATTTTTCGTATTTTCCGGGAGTGAGTTCCAGCAGCTGTTATTGGTGAGAGTTTGTTATGTCTGTCCTACCCACACGAAGCGCTTACTCCCACAGTTCTGACTGGGCACTATCCTAGCTACCACGTCGAGAAATGAATCTCCTGATTAAACATTTGTGGATGTAAAGGCCTTCAAATGCGATCGATTTACAAAAGTTTTCGCCTGTTCATTCTGTATACTTGCTCGATTTATGCTCTCCGTGCACTCAGATTTCCACGGACCCCAACTTTCAATTTGTTTGGTAAGTAAAATTGTTTCTTTTAAATAAATCATACAAAACCCCTCGTAAGGGTAGACATCTACTTAACGATTATAGGCGCCTAAAAATTAACGAATTCTTTGAATGAATTTAAACAATATTTGTTATTGGCTGAGCGAGCGAGGTCGAATACTCGATTGAATTTAGATTTTGTGCCATTTAGTCTGTGTGTTTGTCTGTTTGGGATACGATAACGTTCGTAACTTTGTTCATATTTGGTTGAAATTTCCTGACAATGAAGCTTTGGTGCGTGCTATCAACAGTTGGAAAGTTAAATTCAACCTAAATATTTTCAGCGATATTCGGATTTTCCATTGGATGTCTAAGCCGGGTTTTGGTAGCGCTGGTAAAGGAACCCGATCTATAAGGCTAGTGGCTCCCGACCACTACATGAACAACACAAAGCTAATTGCAGTAATACACCACAGCGACAGTTCTTTTAGTTTAAAGAATTCAAAAAAGAATTAGATGTGGTAAAAAATAAAAAACCCTATTTGCATTATAAAGCAGTGGTGCCCACAGTGGATTAACATGAGGAGTATATCCTCATTGACATTTTTTTTAGGGTGGGGAGAGAGGGGACCGCAGTTGGTAAAACGAGAAGTTGCTAATATCTATATGCTCACAAAAAGAACGACATGGATGCTCGGCGTAAGCAAGCTAACAAAGTTGAAATTCTGACTGAAATTGAAAAAGTTATTTCAGCTAGAGTTTTATAATAAAATAAAAAAATTGAAATAAAATTCACACAGGACACACTGTAAATAAATATAATTACATTTGAGTGTGCTCAACTGTGTGTTCTGTCACATTTTCAAACCCGTCCATTTTTATTTCAAAATCCCCATCCCAACTTTCGAAAAAGTTATGTATTATATAGCATATTAGTTTGGGCCCAAATAACATGCTATGAAATACACAAGGTTTTCCGAAAGTTACGGGAGGGGGGGGGGGGGGAATGGGCACCTCTGATTAATACCGTAACTTGAAGTTTAAGTAGTCCGAAAGGAAGGGAAAATGTCGTCTACTCCATTTCATGCGTCATGCGCACTAAATGTTACTAAATTGCGCACTAAATTTGTAACGAAGTAAAATAACCTACGTTGGTAATAGTCGGTAATCGTCGTATCCCATGGTAATGAGTTTAAGTTTATACTAATTAGTGAAGTACTTTATTAACATATTATCACTGCTGGTTAAAATGTGTTAGCTTTTAGGCCTGTTTTAGATTTTAGGCGTAATCGTATGCTTTTAGGCCTGATTTTTACCTGCCCATTTAATTTCTTAAATAGCAGCTAACGGAGAATTTATTTCGAGAGTAAGCTTAGCCATCCAAGAAACTTGGCGTCGAGAATACTTAAAAATTAACTAATGTATGTCGTTAACGAAAATCTTGAATTGTGTTAATATTCAAACGATGACTAAATAGTTTATTACACGGTCCCCACAGCACATTTTTTTTTGTGTCGAGACTTGTGGGATTAATTAAATGTTAATGTCTACAATTATCGTCTTGGAAGTCTCAGTCTCGGTCTTTTCTGGATAAATTCTCTTCCTTCTCGGTCTCGACCAAATCGTAACTCTAGTAACTTCCGTGGCTCCTCAGGATTTCGTAGGAATTATGGTGTCATTGTTCACCCTTTTGAGGGTTTAAATTAAGCTCGACAAAATGATTCACTGGCGGATGAACCAAAAAAAATACAGTTTACCGATTCTTTGGGCCATCGATTTTGGGACACCAATAATCTTAAAGCTTTTATTTGTTTATATGTCTGTCAAACGGAATTGTCTGTAAAAGTAATGACTATTGCAGCAACCCTTATTGACCGGTTTTTTATAGCATTGTTGTGATTACCCGTTTGCATGAAAATACTGTAATTTCCCGTTAACAGTCCACCCACCCTTTCATTAGATTTAGTTGGATCCAGGGTTTAGAGACACAGAGGCCTTGATGCCGTTTGCATGAAAATATTGTGACTGGAAAAAACAGTACTGTGCATCTCTGTTCAAAAGATATTTCGAATCATTACTTATAGTACGACAATTCTAATGAAAGACACACAAACAAACAAAAGAATTAAGATTATTGAGATTCCCACTACGGATGCCAATAGAACACGGATTATAGAGATTCACAGTGCTGACACTCATACACACACTAATGCTATGTCTAAGCCTTTTTTGGAACAGGTTAAAGCAAGAATTTATAGGGTTTGGGGTTTGGTTAAAGTCACCCCTATCACGCTTTAAACCGGGCTTAGACGCAATTACACCTCCCTTCTGCGCGATGGAATGAATCGTTGACGAAGACCCATATCGAAGTTTGAAGTTCACCCTCTGGCTAGGGTAAACTTTTTAGACACAAATAATCTCCAACCAGCTCCAAATCGTATTGCCTTGAGTGACAGATGCCATATGGCACACTCTTGTGAAGGTGATATTCTGTCTTCCCTCATTGCACTACGGCAAAACTTACGCCCTACTGCGTTTTTGCTAGGAAAAAGGCATAGACCGGAAGTAAGATTTAAGTTTAACTTAGCTAGTTGTTGAAATCAGGCTTAGACAAGGCTGTACATGTGATCTCCTGTTAGTTAGGTACAGGGTTAAAAGGTATAAAGGCCCAGATCCCGTTTCAATGAAAATGTTGTGACTGGAAAAAAACATGACGTCATCATTACTGTGCCTCTTTGCTGAAAAGAGAGTTTCGAATCATTACTTATACCAATAAATTACCAAACCCTATAAATTCTTGCTTATACGGACAATTCCGTTTGACAGACAAACGAAAGAATTCAGAATATCGAGATTCCCACTTCGACTTCAATAGAATTAGGAGTGGGAATCTCGGTAATCTGGCGACATACACACAAACAAACAACCAAACAAATCTCACGGTCTTAATTATATATTTCGAACTGTTTTCAACAAAGAGGCACAGTACTGATGACGTCATGTTTTTTTTACAGTCACACTAGTTTCATGTAAACGGGGTCTAAACCTCTATGCCTCTTAACCCTGAATCTAACTAAATCTAATGAAATCGTGGGCCACTGCTAACGGGAAATCATAGTATTTTCATGCAAACGGGTAATCACAACAATACTCCATTAAACCGGCCACTGGCTGTCCGAGTTACTATTACGACGCAAAACACATGTCGTATAATGGCTTTACAAAATAAATAAATTACGTTTCCAATAAACAGGTTTTAAACCACGGCTGTGACGTCACGCTAACTCAACGCCATGCTAAATTTCCGTTGGTTAAATCTCGTTAACCAACACCGGAAGTGTGCGTCATCGCAAAAAGTATGAGTTATCAAGTTACCCCACACTTTTGCCGATAACTCACACTTTTGACACTTCCGGATCACGCGACCGGGAACGCGCACACACTAACAACCAAATACTGCGTGCAAAAAAAAAAAAAACGTAACGCAATAAAAACGTGCAAAACCAATTACTTAAAAGGAATGAAATTCTATTCCTGCAAACTCTTATAATTATGTCAGGCCCGTAACTATGCTATTCACTCCTCGTTAACTCCCGCCCCCCCCCTCCCTCCACAAAGTAAAATGCAATGACCTTCATTCATAACGATACCCTATTACCGCATTTTTTAAACAATTCTCAAACTACAAACACTCAAAATGAATTCATACCTTCCTAGAATGTCATTCCAGCCCTGCTGCCTCTTATCGAAGTTCTATCCCTCCGAAAAGCTTCGAAAACACAAGCGAGCAGGCTAGCGTGAAATACGGCGAAACGACGCTTCGTCTCCTTCCCACCCACTCCCCCCACAAACGGACGCTAAGGACTCGTCGGTCTACCAACCACTCCACCCTCCATAAAATAAAATGGAGTGACCTTCATTCATATCGAGATATTTTCACAAAAATCAAACACGTTTTAATTAAATACGAGTTAGCTCGAAGTTCCAACCATGGTTTAAAACAGTTATTGGTTAGAAACGAGAGGTTAACGGTTTTTAACCAACGGGTGCGATTATTGCGGGCTGACGCCCTCGACCTTTGCATACTCGAGCAGTGCCAATAATCGCACCCGTTGGTTAAAAACCGTTAACCGCTCGCTTCTAAACAATAACTATTACTTAATCCTTATAATTTTCTTATTTATTTGTTTCTTTACACTTTTTTGGGGGGCTGAAATGACGGATTTTAGTATATATTTTTTTACTTGTTTTTGATGTATTTTAGCCGTTTAACTTGTCAAGAATCTATATGTCAAAAAGGGGTTTTTAATGGTTCAAACCATGGTAAAAACCGGATAAAGCCTGCCGCATGTCAAAAATTTGTCAACCCTGTTAAAACTGCTTAGCCTAACGGGCCTTGCAACGCAAGCATGACTGGCGAGCATCTTGGAGGGAAACAGGTAATTTATACCACGCGCCATGGCTGTTTGCTGTGACGTGCATATCACGTGCCTGGGCTAGTCCAATCAGACGGCCAAACAGCCGTTGTTCTCGTTCGTCATTGGCTAACTCATGGTGACGTCACGGCAAACAGCCATTGCGCATGCTTTATGTATGGTGAGCATCATGAACGTGAATCGTATTCCACCGTTACAAGCACCGAGTCCGTAAAAGTCCATAAAAGACTTAGACGCAATGCAACTTTTGGTGGAAATGGTCGGTGAGTTGTTCTGTGAGTTTATGAAAGTGGTTCTATGACTGTTTGTCAGCAGCCCCACCCAATTGAGGTTAACCGTATGGTCACTTGTTGTTCGCCATAATGAGGTTACAATTTTAAGTGTCGTATACATGCGTGCAGCTTCTGCATCTGTTTATTGCCAAACCACCAAATGTGCTTTTCTTCTTCGGAGAGGGATCGTTTGGGGACTCTTTCCCTTGAATCAGACAATCAATCAAGCCCCCTTCCAAATGGGTCTGACATTCAGGCGAACCACAGCCACGTGACTCCAGCCACAACCACTCTTGTAACCTTTCCCATCTTACTCCGTCCACTCACCTTCCCACAGTACTCCTTCGCCCCTTCCCCCCCCCCCCTTCCCTGCCACGCTGGACAAAGGAATGACGTAAGCCACTCGAGGGCCCCCTTGTCATCTTGTCGATATCTATTAGCGGTTCGCTTACGCCTTCCGGAATTTGCCGCCATTAGCGACTGACGCAATGTCACGTGCACCCTAATTTCGTTTGATTAACCTAAAGATTTTCACCTCGACCAGCGTAAATGTCATTAGATAAGCTGCATTTTTTTAGTAAATAAAGAAGAAATCACAAGGTAAAGGGTAAACGAAACAAGCAGTCTGCATTAAAGACTGGCCTTGTGAGGATACACAATACACTAATCTGAGAAAAAAAAAAGACAACTGCCCCGACTGGGACTCGAACCCAGGACTTCACGGCCGGAGCTCGGCTGGGGCCTGTAGCCAGAACCGGCCCGGTAGCGCAGTGGTTATGGCGCCCGGTAAACGAGAAGTCCTGGGTTCGAGTCCCAGTCGGGGCAGTTGTCTTTTCTTTCTTTCTCAGATTAGTGTATTGTGTATCCTCACAAGGCCAGTCTTTAAAGCAGACTGCTTGCTTCGTTTGTATTTTTTAGAGTTAAATGATTATTTTCGTTTAATTTACTTTAATACGATACCAGTTAACACAGCAAACCAGTCGCTTGTAGATGAATGAAAAAAGGGGCAAGAGGAAGGAGTGGGGGAAATGGTTGGGGGGGGGGGAGGTTACTGGTAGTGCAAGTACGGGTCCAGGGACGCCTGGAATTTGTCCGTGATGGTTGCCAAAAACACTTCATCAGGTACAGCGTTCCACTCATTAATGACGCTACAGAGAAGAAATTATTTCTGGCATCGAGTCTTGCGTGGGCTTCCTGCATCTTCAAGGAAGTTTTACCGAAGGTTGGTAGCGGTCGCACGCTTAAAGATTTGAGTCTCGGCCCCTCTTTCGCTTCCCTGTTCAAGAGTTGGAAGCTTGGCGACCTCAGCAACAACTAGCTTAATCCTTTTTTAAAAGAGGATTATACTACAAATGAGATTCGAAACCATTTTTATCGCTAGTACCCATCAAGTATAGATTTACAAGAATTTGTTGTTGAAACTTATGAGTCAATGGCTTTATCCGCTGGGTCAGGTGTAGCCGAGGCCGGCTAGTGAAGAAGCTCTAGGGCTGGGTGGCAAGAACCACCGCATCAATTTCAGCCGACCGTGAGTGAATCACACATGCGCAACGTTCCGTTTCAGTATAGGTGATGCGAATGCGATACCATATTTGTGCAGTGAGAACTAGTAATTAAGGGGGTTAAACAGCAAAGAGGAGTGCCACTTTAAGCCTTTGGCCGTATAAAACAAGGTATTATAACGCTTTAGTCTGGTTCCACATTATGTTTGCAGGAAACTGACTGTAAGGTGACACGTTTCCTCGCACTGCGAGTGCAAAAACCTGTGGATATCACAATTATAGATTCTACACAGGTACTGTTAGAGTCTATACGAGTGGATATTTATGTGTTTTTGCACTCGTAGTGGAAGGAAGCTGGCTTCATACAGTCATTTTCCTGCAAACATAATGTGGAACAGACTATAGTATAAGGGAATCAACCCCCCTCCCCCCCCCCTGCCTTTATTAGCAAAAAGACAGAAGCTGAAATCCAGAAGAGGCAAGAGTGCATCACGTAGAGGATGAGGGAGTTGGAAGCCTCTCACCCTATCCCAATCAGCAGGTCTGGAATGGAAGTGACCGTTGCCAACTCTCATGCCACTTACCGATCCGATTAGCTTTTTCAGTCAGTTAGGCTGAGCTGCCACAGTGATCTGCGTATCTTTCCTAAACATGATAGATTGTTTACTGTAGCTTTGTACGATGGACCTTAGGAAAACAATTTAAAAGGTAAAATTAAATCGATCTTGATATAGCGTATTTATCTTTGGGTCACTTACACAACAATTGGACACAAAAGGAACGGTGGGAACACGTTACATATGTTAAATACAACAATTTCATTACTGCATCGCCGCAAGGCCTTTCTGACCTTGGAATGTGCCGAAATTATTGCCCCCAGATGGAGTTGCTAATTCGGATTCAGAGCCGACTGAGGCAGATCTGTTGGCTGGGGTAGCTCAAGCTCTGGCAGATGCTGCCACTGAGCTGACTACATTTGAGCTACCTCAGTCGGCTGTGATTCCGAACTAGTAGTTCACACTAGACTTAAGAAACATAATAACGGTAGACAAATTATTGGCGCTGATGTCACGACGTGTGTAGAAGACTTCGGTTGGCAGTTAGTGACCACCAGCTCCTTGCCATTCAGGTTGCGTTTGCAACAAACTTATATTATAAAGATCGAGAGATCCGATATTGAAGTGGAGCCGCGTCACAAAAGCGGCCGCGTCACATGTTTCCAAGCCACCTTTCTCTCTTATTTGATGTTTAGTTGGCAATGTTATAGGTACTCTATGGTAGGAGCATGATGGTGAAATCGTGTGTGAACAAGGAAAATTACCCCACAACTCAAAAGGGTTAACGCAGATAATGGCCATAACCCTACAGCTCAATCGATGCGTAAACAAACTGAGACTGTTGATGCTCTCCCACCCCGTATTTACACGCAATAAAATGGGACAAAACATCATTACAGTAACACGCTATTCACATCTATTGGCGAAGAATAGTTTTAACGAGTATAATTTGTACCGAGTATAAGTAAGGTTGACTTAGGCATATATTTGCAACCATTCTTATCAAAGATTTAATATCAACAAAAATGTTTTAACAATAATTAATCAGGTTTGCTTTGTTACGACACTGAATAGGTAAGTATTTTAAAAACAAACCAAAACATCTGAAAAATTACACATCAACCAATTGTATAATTTGGAGTAGCTTAGCTTTTTGACGCGCTCCCAGCCGTAGCCATGACGCCAGAAGGAGAGAGGGACAATTTTGCTAGATAAATCCCTCCGGGAATTCCTAGGTTCTTTAACATGCCACATACGATATGAGCACGAGACATCACAAGGCCCGAAAATTTTGAGTAGCAGTGTAATTAATTTTTTTTCGTATGTAAATAAATTTGTTGATGTCTAACGTCATCGGAAGCAAGTTGCGTGTCGAGATGAGCCGGCTCAGTTTGAACATTACAAGACATTTGTGATGGAGAAAGAAGTATAAGAATGGAAGGAATAACCTGGCGATTTGATTTTGGAAAATTTTAATCATCGCAGGGGCTGCGGTAATGTCCAGAATAAATCCATATCCACTAAAGGAGACTGATAGTCTCTCACACTACCCTGCTCGGCACTTACTGGCAGCGACTTTGCCAGAGTTCCCTCTTATCTCCAGTCATCGGCCACATCATCTTTTGAAGGCAACAAGGCTAATCTGTGCCTAAGCCCCGATCACCACAAATGATGAGCAACCTCTTAACTAAATACCCAGCGAGCTACTGAAATTATCAAATTTTATCAACACTCGTGTTCTGGCCCATTGAACTCTTACTAGCGTTTTATCTTCTTACATTATAAACCAAAGTTTCATAGCAGCGCAGAAATGAAGCAACCGCAACGACGACCCCCGGTAGGGGAACAATGAAAACATGCGAGTGTGTCAATTCTTTGGCTAAAGGTGAAACTGGGACGTTGTTGCCCTGAAAAGAAGTTGAAATTAGCACATAGTTACCTCGACTAACAATTTGCTCTGCGCGGTCATCGCAAAGGCATGTCTTACATAACGTCATGTACGAAGGGCAGTTATTTTTCGCACGCTGCTGGGAGTGGGGAAGGGCCTGAACAGGAAATGCCCGTTGGTGGGGCAGTGCTTATGTTAAAGCCACTATTTGATTACGATATTGCTTTGCGGAGGGAGAGGATTGACGGAAAGGGGGAGTGTTACACAAAGAAAAATTGACTGTTGCAGTGAACGATCAGGCAGCATCGAGCAAATACTGGGAAACAACCACGGGTCAAACAAATCTCCGGGCGAAGCCGGGTACGATGCTAGCTGGTAGATAATTTTCCTCGTGCTTCGCACTCGTCAAATTAATGTCTGCCTAAATAGCACTCCTGAATTTATAGGAGACAATACACAGGTTGCAAAAATTTCCTTAGTAGTTGTGGTATTGCGTGCTGTCTTATTAAGCATGAGTATGGCGATTCGAAATTGTGATTGGGGAACATTTTACGCCGAGGCATAAATAGACAAAAATTGCTAAAATTGTTATTGCCTAATTGTTATTGAGATTGCGCTGGTAAAGAGTGGGAATGAGGGGGAAAACCCTCCTTGCCTCTGGGCACAAGTGGCCCCTAAGGGTCTAACTGCAGATTTTTTTTCACGTAAAACACGAAAAAAAGGATCATTTTTCTCAGTAGTTTGTTAGCAAGACCTACCGTGTAAGCAAACGTTTTTTTTTTTCAAATTATAGCAAGGTATAACAAAATTTTCTTTTCTAAAGTATGATAGACATGCAAGTCAGGATAATTAGTATTTGGTAATTAGTCATCAGGATAATTAACAACTGAATTATCATTATACGTTAATGAATGTGAGAGCATAATAATTGTCTCTTATTTTTAGAATCATGTACTTAACTAATAATACAAATTCTGCATGTCCAGATTTTTTCGAACAGTTGGAAAAAAAGACTCCAGTTTACCGTTTTCTGTTTTTCCACTGAAACGGGAAAAAAAATATCAATTTTATGAAGTTAATAGCAATTGATATTTATTGAGCGCTCATACCAACGGGAAAGAAAATTAATTTTTCTAATTAACTTGCTTTTCGTACCTATTTCTAATTAGTTTGTGCGTAGTCATCATTTATTACGCAGAACGGATATTTTTTTTTTTGGTAAAACGTGTCTGTCTGAAAGAGTGCGATGATGTAATTTGGAACGCAATAACGTACAAATTAATTTGTTTTCCTAGGATGTGAATTAAGTTTTTTTTTTCTTTTGGCATGGATCAGCAGGACTTTTGCTTGTTAATTTATTCAGTCTTGCGTCTCTTTCATTCTGGTAATACCATCTCTAGAAAGAGAACAATCTGTGGTTTGAGTTAAAAGTGCGCTTGTAGATTTGTTTACAACGATATGACCCTCGATACTTGAAAAAAATAATGTTTTTTCTTGGTTTTTTCATTGCTGGTTCCAACGTGACTTACTTATTAATAACAACAACACCACGTTAACACGTTAATTTTGTATATTTAAGTTAATTATTTAAGTTAATTAATATGTTTAGCGCCCATATTGACAGTGAAAAGGCGTGTTTGTTAAGTCCGGCAGATGATTTTACATGTTAGCCGAGCTTGCGATCCCACTAAAACTAGACGGCGGATGAGGCGACAGTCTATTTGCAGGCATTCGCTTGTAACTCCCTCTATGGAATGGGAGACCCATCGGTAGTCATCAGACGCAATAATTTTGGCTCACTCCAAGTGGTGCGGCAGTAATGAAATTGTTTCATCGAACGTACTGTGTCCCGACAGCTCCTTTTGTGTCCAATTAATTTTAACTAATTTTAACTAATTTAAACAACTAATTTAAATAATTTAAATAAATAAATAAATTGTTGCGTACTTGGCCGAAAGGTAATATATGCAAATAAAAATCGATGTAATTGTCCTTTAAAGGTACATTCCTCCAGATTGGCTCAGTTTTGCAACATCAGTTCGAATCTAGGTGAAAAAAAAAAAATCAAAAGAAAAAATCCACGGAAAAAATACCCATGTAATAAAATCCAGAGGATATAAAATCCAAAGAAAAAAATCAAAAGGAATAAAAATATACACAATAAAAATGCAATATATTTTTTTTATACATATACTTTTTTTTGTAAGCTGTTTTTTTGTTAATGTCCGGTGATCACCACTCACATGTCGGTCGCCACTCGCTACTTGGCGAATGAAGATTCGTAAGCTAGAGACTAACGGTTTGCGCCATTATGCTGAGATTGATAAGAACTACACAATAGCTTTTTCTGTAACACTACTGTTCCTTCGGCAGCGCGAATGTTTGATGGGATAGCTTTGGAAGAGCAGACGCTTTCCTTCCTTCCATTGGAGGAATGGGCGGTGGGGAACCTCTGATACCTCTGAGAGTGCGCAGTGTGAACTGTAGGGGGCCGCGCTTCATGAGGGAACGATTAACTTCTTAAAACCTCCCCCATCAGAGCTCCCGGAAACTCACTCCCGGAATATACGAAGAATGAAAGTCCAACACTTCGAAGTCATAAATGGGTGCTCATCGCACGGATTTCTTTCGTTAGAATATTATATTTACATTAAATAATAATAATAACAAGCTAAAAAATATAGGCAAACAAAACAAAAATTTGGATTTTGATTCCGTGGATTTTCTTATAATTGGATTTTTTCTTTATATTTTATATCCCCTGGATTTTTTTCCCGTGGATTGTTTTCCTTTGGATTTTTTCCGTTTACCCATCTGTTCAAACGTGTGTCAACGTTGCAAAGGTATTAATTTTCGTATTTTTCCCCTCGTTAGAAACGGTTTTTCTACATTCACTCAAACCTATGTAAATGTTGCAAAAAACTATTTCGCGCAGGTTGCTCGAAAATAGTGAGCGGGTATGCCCGTTTAACTGTCCACCTCAAGTCACAAGCTTCCTCTGAATCAGTCGATTTGCTTATAAGATGAGTATGAGTTAAGAGAGGTCCAGAGACAGCAACACGTTGATTTAAGCCTACAGGCACAGTACAAACGCTACAAATTTCGAGTCATTTTTAAAGTTTCCTCATCAGCAGTTACAAAGCGATAAAACTACAAAATGTGATGCATCCATGCAAATTTGAAACATGAAATGAACCATCCTATCTGTTCTGGCGGAACAGGTGTATTTTATGGACAACATAATGACAGCAATTTCGTGTGGGTAAGGTCGGAGCGGTACTTTCCTGTTTTAAATAATAATAAAAAATGTAAACTTAAGGTATTCAAAAGAAATTATGAAGGTGAAATGCTCAGTAGGAAGCCTCTGTTGACAAAAATATTAAAGGTACATGCCTCCAGGTTGGCTTTCGTGTATTAATTTAAGGGTACGTAGGTGTTACAAAAGCTACATCGCGTAGGATGTTCGAAAATAGTGAGAGGGTCTGTCCTTTTAATCCAAAGGGGAATTCGTTGTTGAATTGCTAATTTGTATTGAGTAGTGTTATTTTAACGATGGCTCCGTTACGTATGACATTTTGCAACATTGTACACAACGATTTCCACTTTGAATTCATCTACGTGCCATCAGAGTGCCGTCAGCATTTCTTCTCTGTGGCCAGTGGCGTAACGAACAGGTAGGCAAGGTAAGCATTGCTTACGGACCCCGGCAGCTCGGGGGCCCACCAGGCGTCGAAATATGGACATGGACGGACGACATCATTGAAATATTGAGAAAAGCATGCTGAAAGTATCGCCTTAAGAACCTCAAGTAGTGAACTAACTACGGTATGTAAATTTCATGTTCAAAGTGCAATATGTTGTAAGCAAGTCCTAGTTCCCATTTAACAACTGTAATGATGTAGTTACTACGCAAGGCTTATAATAATTCGACAGTTAAGTAGGCTAAAAAATACCACACAGGCATGATTTTTGTTTGTTTGCATTAGGAAGTAATTTTTTGGGCTGAAACGTTGTCGGTTGGTCGGGTAACGTAAACCAAACAGTGTACATTATGTGTATCATTTGGACCTAGACAGTCGAAAAGGTCAAAGATTGGGGGAGGGAGAGGAGAAGAGCAATACATGGGGGAGGGCCCGACCATAAATTTTGCGTATGGGCCCAGAGACACTTTGTTACGCCACTGTCTGTGGCTAATAAAGTTGGCTAATTATACAGGGCGATTACAAACGAAATAGACAGCTTGAAGCGTTTATTAAACGAAAAACTATTCAACTTGTCGATAAACGGTTTTGACCGTCATGTTCTGCAACTCATAAAGTTTCACCTACCAAGTCACAGATATGCTATGTGTGCTCCCTTAGTTACACTACATACATCCATGAGATAATCCAATTCCTGACAAACACAGTTTAGCATATTCTCGTCATTTATGGCAATTGCCGCTGTTATCCGTTGCTGTTAAAGCTTAAGATCTTGTAGGTGTTTGGAAGGTGAGATTGAACTCTTTAGGGACCGGCCATTATTTATCGTCGGGGCGGGGCCGGAGGAAATTTGGGGGGGGGGGTGGTCATGACATTTTTTGACCCTCCAGGGGGGTCATAAATTTCCCCAGTCCCCCCCACCCCGGGGGGGGGCCAAAAACATACTGACCAACTGGGAGAAAAAGTTTTTGGACTTCAAAAATGGCACTTTCAGCAGTCAAAATTTCTAAAAACGCCCCAGATTCTGGGGGGTGGGGGGGGCAAGTCCCCCAGACCCCCATGATGTGAGTGTTTATAAGGTTTGGAAGCTATTGGTACCATTACTGCAAGTATAGTTTTTAAAAAGGTCTTTATAAAAAAAAAGCCTTGGCACCTGGTTTCTTGGCTACTTCAGTCTTTCAGGTGCTGAGTATGCTATGGATGCGGTCATACAAGCAAACCCAGTGTGTTCATCATACTTACTGTATGAATCTCGACAAGAGATAGGTGTAAGGAACATTTTATAGAACATTTTTAACCCAACGTGTCATTTCGTTGAAAATGAGACAATTTTCCTTACAACTAATGGTAACTGTGGGTGTGAAGAGCTACTTACTTAATTTGGCTACAGCACTAATCTTAGCTACAGGAATCATACAGTGTCATTAGGTATACTAAAAGCACATTTTTTTTGGGTGGGGGTTACATTATTTTGGAGTTTGAGTAGGGGAGGGGTCAAGATTTTTTAGGGTCTCGAAAGAGGGGGAAGTCATCGAAAATTTGGTGGTCATATTTTCATTTCCTCCAGTCCACCCAGTCCAGTCCCCCGCGGCCATAAATAATGACCAGTCTTTTATATTTTACGTATCCCCATAAAAAATCACACGGCATTAGACAGGGATTCGTGGTGGCAAATTCGTGAGTCCCTTGTTTGTTGATGCGCGGCCTTTCGCTGCCCTGAATAGGCAGCTCGTCAACAAACAACATGGGGAACTCATGACATGGCCACCCTGAAGCCCTCATCTAACACCATGTGACTTTTTTTTTAGGGGGGTATGTGAAAGATAAGGTGTTCATTCCTCCCCTTCCAACCACCCTACAAAATCTTAAGCAACGGATAGCAGCAGCAATAATTGACGAGAACATGGTAAAACTGTGTTTGGCAGGAATTTAATTACCACATGGATGTATGTCGTGTAATCACACATAGAATATCTATGACTTGCTAGGTGAAACTTTAAAAGTTGCAGAACATGATGGTGAAAACCGTTTGTCGATAAGTTGAATAGTTTTCGTTTAATGAAGGCTTCAAACTGTCTATTTCTTTTGTAATTACCCTGTATTTCTTTCATTAAGCTACAGCATCAAAGGTACGATAAGAATTAGCTTCACTAAACTATTGGCAGTAGGTCTGACGCTCCTGTTAGAACTTAAACCACTACTCATTCTGGCGTTGTCAGTAAATACATGTAAACACTGATATGCGGCGCAGTCCTTTTAATTTTACTTGGCGAACATGTATAAAATATGGAGTGAACTGAATTTTAGTCTGATGAAGAAGCTGCAACAATGAATCGATGACATCAAAATTTTAAAACAAGTAGTGGTTATTGGCATACTTTTACAACAATGGTCCCTCCCTCTATACACGATTTATTGTGATAGTTTTGTTCTTCCGAGGCTTAGCCGAGGCGTTAAAAGCCGAGGAAACAAAACTGTCACAATAAGTCGCGTGTAGAGGGACCATTCTTGCAAAAGTATGCCAATAACTAATTTATCACCATACTTTAAATACTTTTTTTTCCCGTTTGTGCGATGAATTCAAGTTGTTTTATGTCATTTTTCTTGGTATCGTCCATTATTCTTCTGCCTGGCATTCAACAATCGTTGGCCGATATAATGTTATTACAACAATGGCGTTATAGTTCATTGTTATAAGTGTCGCAATAAGTGATTTATTCTGACACTTATAACAATACGAACGCTGACGGGATAACACAGGATCTGTGAAAGTGTACCAATAAGTGATTTTTTGTGACACTTGCAACCATGCTGTCTTACAACAATGCTGTATCAATAATGCTGTATTCGATTGATTGTTTGTTTGTTTGTTTTATTCAGAGCCGACAGACCCAGGTCAAGCGTTCTACTTAACCTAACTTAACCACAATTATTGAATACTATATAGAGAGTCAAGTTGAGTGAAGTGACATTAGATTTAAATACTGAGTTTTATAACCATGAAAACGAAAAAAAAAGTATGGTGATGTACAAAAAATACATGTTTTTTGGCACCAAGTGTGCGTCAAGCTGTATTTTTTTCAGACACTGAATCGCCCATTTTATTGATTTAGAATTGAGGATCGTAATAAATAAGAGAAAATATCTAGAATTCTCTTAAATCATTAGCCGAGCTCGTCAAAATTCTAACGATTTCGGCCTGTTGGAGGGAGCTGGCTCAACGGCAAGTGAACTCCCAATCAAATTCCAAACATCGGTCATGTTCATTTTAATATGCGATCTCATAAATTTTATCTTGCTATACTCCCTCCCCCCTCCCTCCTCCCTTCCAGTCTTCGGCCTGGAGACTGACTGATTCCACCATCAAGCAGAACGGTTTGGAACTTCACGCAGTAGTTAAGTTTTAAATCAGGATTATATCAGACCGGCGCCAGTGATTCGGCCAGCACGAAACTCAATGAGAGCCCCACTTGGAAATAGAAGCGATATTTTGGGAGCGTGTTGATTGTTACGTTGCGGCTGGACGTGGCAAGTTTAATCTTTACAGGCGGGCGAAGTATTATAAGCTGCTCGGTAAGGAAAGGGGTTGGGAGTAGGGTTACCGTTTAATGAATTTGCAAGCTTATGTGTCAGCGGGAGTGGTGTCTAACTTGTCAACTTTGTCAGCGCCGTAAAGTTAAAGACTGCCGGCTGTGCCAAATTTAATGAAATTTCACGTCATTGGCGCAGCTCTCTCTCTCAGTGATGATTCTGAATTTTAATTTGTATCATCTGAAAACATGCGAACACTCTCTCTCTCCCGTGTTCTCGAGGTTCCTGCTGGATAAGGATTTGGTCGTTATTATCTTAAATTCTTAAACTGGGATTACTGCTAACAATATTAGATTATGAAGTTGCCTTCATTATTCACTGTAGCCCAGCGTGTTACGACCAATCTCTCTATGTCCAACCATGGTCAGTGTACAATCCGGCCCGACCTACAACGAATTAGAGGGGGTAGACAAAATGGCCGCCACGACTGTTCCATTTCTTGAGGTATATATGTTCGGGAATTGGCAATTAAATCTCATCAGCGAATTTTTATACGGAGAGTCGCGACATCTATTGTCGGCTAGTGGCGGTTTTCAAAATTTAATTTTAGTGTTACGTAGATTTGCTGTATTGTAATTTTTTATTGTATATTAAAGCATTTTTAAATAGTTTTTAAAGTTATCACTTAGCCACAGTTATAAGCTATATTTCGCTGCGCTTGGAAAAATAAAAGCGACACGTTCATGTATCCAGAAAGTGTCGCAAGGGAAGGAAAGTTGGCATTTTTGTACGGAAGGTGTCGCCCTCGATTGACAGCATGCGGCAGCATGACAAATCAATCGCATCAGTGGCATTTTCGGCGGCCATATTGCCCAACCCAGTCGCGAATGTTATTTTTCATCCAAGATCCGGTTGGTACTGTAGTAGAACCCTGGTCCAGTAAAGTAGACAGGTAGAAAAGGGCAAAGAAAGTCTCACCAGACTTGTTTCACGCGCTTCATTGTTTTACCTTACGACTTTTAGGCTGGATATAAGTGACCACCTAGGGTCCTTTCCTGACCTGCGTGCAACTGTACCAAAGCTTTCTATTATTAATATTAGCACTGCCGGCAGGCAGTGCTTTTTAGAGTTCGTTTGCGCACGAGAATTTCAGATAATTGGACAGGAGGCGGCGGAATTAAATTTATTACCGGGGCCACGGCCCAAAGCCAAGCGCCCACTCTAATATTAATACAATACACTACCATGAAACCAACCGCACAAAGCAAACAGCATACAAAGCATACAAAACATGTAAGTGCCCAGAGCCGCTATTAACTCCTACCATGCTCAAACTACAGATCAGAGACAAGAACAACAGAGGAAACGCAGACCTACAGGAACACATTAACTGTATTGCAGTAACCAGCAATAGCGCGCAAGCATTTAACCGAACCTCTTGGCACTGTAGAACATAGAAGATCAGAGAGGGAGTCACTTTTACAAATCCATAAAAGCAATTTGCTCCTTGCTGACGCATGTGCTGGGCAACGAAGCAGAAAGTGGGCCACAGAGTCCTCCTCACCACATCTTAAGCAGTCAGCAGAGTTACTCCATCCGAGACGAAACTGATGGTACTGCAACTGGTTATGGCCAGTCCGTAGCCTGGACATCATTCGGGCTGCCTTGTATGGCAGATCATTAAGCAACGACCTATGCGTACACTCCGCCTGAATCGCAAAAAGCGCACGGCCAGTCTGGGTCGCGTTCCACTCTGCCTGCCACGCCTGCATGGTGCAGGTACGAAAAGCCTTACTGCACGCCCTGACAGACTGTGTCAAAGCGACAATGTTCACACATGCACGAACAGCACTCTTGGCTAGAGTATCTGCATGCTCATTGCCAGTAACTCCACTATGGCCACGTACCCAGGCTAGTGAAGGGAGGCTAGACTGTAACGCTACCCACAACTTCCAACAGATCGTATATACAACTGGGTCACTCACATCAAGATTCTCAATTGCCTGGCGGACCACAAGCAGACTCGACTGCGAGTCCGTATAAATAACATACTCAGGTAATTCGAGATCTGCAGCAACATCCAGCGCAACCGATATTGCAGCAAGTTCACACATGTGACTCGAGGTCACAGAAACCAGTCTACGACTAACATCCACCTTCAGACTGGGTACACAGACCCCTACACCTCCTACACCCTCACTCGCAATGAAAGAGGCATCACAAAAAATTGGACACGCAGACGTTGAGCTCGGACGAAAAACTGTGAGGACTGCAGGACACCACTGCCATGGACAAGGGGAACAGAGTAGAACCACATTCGTTATATAACTAGAATGAGACTCTGCTAGGAGAGAGACACCTTTCCCAGCAATACCAAGACTGCTCCTTAGCTTAACTGTGAGAGTAGCATAGTCCCGCAATAAACTTCCAACAGGGTCCTTAATCCCTCTGCTAAGGTTCCGTAGGCACAGCATCTTTAAAAGCTCTTCTGCCCTGAGGTGAAGAGGAGGTTCATTTGCCTCCACCCACAGAGCTGAAACTGGTGTAGAGATCAGACATCCAGTAACCACTCTCAAACAGTCATTAACACAGGTCTGCAAACTACGAATGTGCCGCTGTGTCACAGCAAGGAAAGGGAGGTGATAGTCGACAACCGACCGTACGAAAGTACGGTAAACAGACAAAAGCATCCCCCTCTTCAACTCCCTGTAATGAGTCAGAGCTTTCAAAATTGGAAGACGGGTGTTCACTTTCTCTCGCAAGGCGCGAGCATGATCAGTCCAATCCAAAGCCCCATCTAACACTACCCCAAGATACTTAACCTTGGATACAGCCGTGACAACAGTACCCCCTACAGTTACTTGTATTGGCAACGACCTTATAGACTCAAACCTGGAGAGCACTAAAAGCTCAGTCTTCGCAGGCGCCAGAGATAGACCACGTTTAGCAAGATTGAGAATAGCCCGTTCAAGAGCCAACTGCACATGCACAACCATGGACTGGGGATCTTCACCAACAAACCATAATGCAACATCATCCGCATAGCAGACAATGTTGCACACACTTTGCATCTCAAGCAGAACATCGTTAATGGCCACAGCGAACAAAACAGGGCTAAGACAACTACCCTGTGGTAGCCCGCGTTTCGTAGCAGCTTGACTCGACCAACACCCATTGACTCTGGTAACAAATGCCCTCTCACCTAAAAGTGCAACAATGGCATTAACCAAGAATGAATTGACACCCATCGCAACTAACGATGCTTCAACCCACTCAATACTAACAGTGTCATATGCCGCTTTTATGTCCAGAAAGACAGCAATGACAGTAAAGCCACGGATCCAGGCTTCACGAACACTAGAGAGTAAAAACAGTACAGCATCTTGAGCACTACGACTCCCACGATAACCAAACTGGATCGGAGCCAGACACTCGTAATGCTCTAGATGCCAACTGAGACGATGCACAAGCATTCGTTCATATATTTTTCTGACACACGAGAGTAACGCAATAGGTCTATAATTTCTCAAATCCGATCGATTACTCCCTCGCTTATGCACAGGGACCAGCACCGTGAAAAGCCATGATGGCGGAACTTGCTTGCCTTCAAGTAGACTCTGAAAAAAACACAAGAGCGACTTCTTTCCTTCACTTGACAAGGACCGAAGCTGCTCATAAGATATGTTATCAATACCAACTGCACTGGACAGCTTACATTTGCGAAGAGCACTGTCAAGCTCCGTCATATGGAAGCAACAGTTATCAGCGCCATACGCATGTTTGCTCGAAATGACGGGAGGCAATGTTCCACAGGGCAGAGAATAGACACTGGCAAAGCGCTGGTTGAAGGCATCCGCCAGTGCCTCAGCTCTCAAGATATTGCCATCCGGTGCTCCCGTTACTCTATCTTGATCATAAGTCCAGATTGTCTCGGTCCTTCTGTCTTGTGGGCGCAATGCACGCCACGCAACAGCAATTGAGTTTGCAGATGCTGCCGCGGCACATATTCGAGTCCCGTATTGAGCTTTTTCCATTCGAAGTATATACGCAGATTCAGCAACAATGGCACGATAGGCAAGCCAGAAGGAAGTGGAAGGCGCACGCTTCCACATCCTGTAAGCTTTTCTCCGATCTCGGACTGCTATCGTGCAGGCAACAGTCCACCATACTGGTCGCCTAACTCTACCATCAGTTTGCGACTGCAACAATCTCTTAGAATTGTGTGTCCCAATATTATCTTTGCACCAAGCATGAAATGCACCGTTATCAGGAACCGGTCTACGCCGTCGCATGACGCCAGAAGGTACACAACTAGTCACAACAGGCCACAAGGCAATTGGTAAATGATCACTGCCTCTGAGATCATCGGAGACAGAAAATGAATAGGCATTCGCTATCTCCGACGAACAGAGGAACAGATCTAAGACAGACTCATGCTGTACTCCACTTTGCCACCTAACAAAAGTAGGAGAGCCATTATGAACAACAGACAGATTTAATTCTTCAATGGCTTTTACCAAATTACGGCCTGCCGCATCACACTGAATAGACCCCCACTCGAAGTGGTGAGCATTAAAGTCTCCTGCAATAATGCACGGAGACTCAAATTGCTGCAACCACGGTTTCCAGGATGAGCCAACAACTCTCTTAGACGCATGCAGGAAGACAAGTGTCACCCACCTCTTACCCATCCAAACTTTTATACTACATGCATCGATGCCACTACAACTTCTATGCATTAACTTCAAATAAGGTACCTTCCACTTCACAAAAATTTTGATGCGCGATCCTGAACACGCGGTCACACAGTCGGCATTCGACAAGGCATTCGACAGGAGGCGGCGGCGGAGCGGCTAACAATGTCAAAATGTTACAATGCTGCAACATGTAACAACAGGGTAACAGTAGGCGAGGCGCACAATAACTTTGTCGTTGTTTGAGTTAGCTAGCTCGTTGTGGAGAACCATAATTAAATGGTCTTGATTTTTCCTTAAACCTTCAAGTTTTAACCCGCAGGGTGCGAAGTCTTGAATGGCCTCAAAATTGGGCGGCCGACATGACTGAGTGACTTATTTACTTTTTCAGTGTGGGCTTCGGGAAGCCAGTTGAATTGTTTCCGCGATTGTTGCCACGATACTGAAACAATCCAGAATCAACTACTCATCAAGATGACGCATGCTAAATCCAGAAATACGCTAATGTGTTACCATCAAATAATAATCATGGGACAAACCTTCGGCGGAACCTAACATAAGTATCCATTTCTAATGTTCCGTTTTTTCGAAAACAAAAATCGGTGGACAGTGGACACATATAAAATGGAAGCGAAAACAGCCAACAAATTAACTAAGCAAAAAACGGCTTCGCCGTTTAGAAAAAAAAAACATTAGAGCTCGTATCCCCATACTCACAGCCCTGAAGGTACACGAATAAAAACGGATAAGAGTTTACTCGAATGCAACGAACTATAATTTGTACTCCAATTCGCAAAACGTAAACCCGCAAACACGCACAAAATAGACGCCATAAACAGCAAAACGATACAAAATTGAAAGATAAAACTGCATTCACAAAATGAACACAAATTATAGTTCGTTACGTTCGAGTGAACTCTAATCCGTTTTTATTCGTGTTTAATTATTATTATTGGAGTGAAGCAAGGCCGAAGGCCGAGCGGAGCTCGTTAACGAAACCACTCCAATGCAGCCATTGTATCCGCATCACGAAATAACCACTGCGTCAATTAAAACCAGATTTTGTACATTGGTAGCATTACACCCAGAGGTGGTTTTAAACAAAGAAAATTCAAAATCGGACATGTTGTTGAGGAATAGTCAAGGTGACAAAATGCACAGGTGGTGTGAGTTGCTCACCTATTTGCTCACCAGTAGTTTGTGAAACGCAAAAAAAAGCATCGGCCCCAAGTGAAAAAAGAGGGGTATTCCGAATGACACCTCATCCTTAAATTACTCCTCGAAATCCTAAAGTAGGTATTATAAGATTGAAAAACCCATTAAATGCAAAAGGTACGACGGCTTCAAGCCAAGGCCAGCTGGGGGTGCAACTGCTCCCACAGTCAAAGAATCAATGATATAATTCCAATGTTTAACTGAAATGTCTATCATCACAAATCAATTTGGACACGAATTAAAACACACTTTTCTTAACATTTTTTGTAGATTTCCTGCTTACAAGTAGAACCGTAGGAAGTGTTGTATCCATGTTATACCTCTCGCTTTGTATTCCACCACTTGTCATAAGGCCGGCTGGAATTAAAGACGGAAAGCCAATGGCCCAACTAGAGTTAAATAAATACAGATGCAAACCTATTTTCGTTGCCTTTTGGACTTGCATGTCAGACTGCCTTAGCGTTAATCGTGCCCACGACCTTTTAAACCAAAGGCCGAGGTTCTACCGCTGAGCCATACTGACATGGCCCAAAAGAAAATATCCATAGGAAGTTTAAGATATTTATGAGTCCAAAAAGCAACGTAAATAGGTTTGCATCTGTATTTATTTACGGCCGTCTAGGAAGTAGCTGTGTATTTAGTTAGCTTCCTCATTCCAGGCCCGTTGACATAACATAGCTAAAATAAAGGAAAAAGGAAAACAAACCAAACATCGAAAATCAAGCACTAGAAATGACTGCGTAGTACAGAAAAGCCACTTTTAGACACTTCGGAGTGGGATGACCTGGATTCGAACTGGCAACCCAACCCGGATTGGGTTGCCAGTTCGAATCCGGATCATGCCATTCCAACAAAAGGTATATAAGTGCCGTACGGCGACTCACTGTACTACGTCATTTTTCATAGTGTATAGTTTTCGATATTTGGTCATTGTTATCCTCTTTCCATTATGTAATTTACAGCGATTCGTGTGTATTTATTGAGTTGCTAAAATCTTATTTTCTCGAAGAGGCATTAAAGCCTTGGCACGCGCAAGAACTGGTGTGGATCGTAGCACTCACTTGAGCTATGACCACATGAAAGTCCAGATATTTTAAAAATTCTTCAGAAAGTGAATGCCGTTTTTTTTTTGTAGTGAAAAAAAATTTCCGAGTGGCGTGTTGTTCGCATTATACACTAGGACGCAGAGCCCAGCAGCGTTACTGCTTAGGGGGTTAACAAGAATGGGGAATGTCCTCTACAATTTTCCCTGCCAACAGAATTGTTCCCCTCTAAATTTAGAGTATTAATTTTTGACCAAATGGGAAAACGAGCTAGGAGACGGCACGGAGGCATTTCTCTGGGTACAAAATTCAATGTCAACACTACAAAAAATAAAGCTTGAAAGTAAGTTATTTGAAGAAATAATTTCAAAATTGTGTCAATCAGTAATGCAAACATTTCAGTTATTTGCCTTCAAAATAAATACAGTAAAAATACAAACAAGTCCAAGGTGGTTCATGTTGATCAAGCAGCGCAAACCTAAAATATGTTCCTTGCTGACGAGAAACCAGCTAGTAAAGTAGGGGGAGTGGTAATAATAGTTTTGCTTATGTTTATGTTAAATGAGACTGTCCACCCAAGAAAAAAAAATGTCCGGTTTAGCCTTCCCCCGCAACCACCAGCGGTTGATGGCAGTGCCGTCACTGACAGCATCTGTATACTGTCTAACACTCCTCATTTCTAGTCCAACAGTTAAACACTCCTCATTCCCTGCCACACCCCTCAGTCCCATTCAAACCCATTCAAGCCCATTCTCATTCAAACACTTCTCATTCCCAATCCAACACTCTTCATTTCTAGTCCAAACACGCTTCATCCACAGCTAAACACTCCTCATTCATTCCCTGTCACGCTCCTCATTCCCCGTCACACTCCTCATTCCCATTCAAACACTCCTCATTCCCAATCCAATACTCTTCATTTCTAGTCCAACACGCTTCATTCCCAGTTAACCACTCCTCATTCCCATTCAAAACTCCTCATTTTCAATCCAACATTCTTCATCCAATTCTCACAGTCCAACACTCCTCAATCCTAGTCCAACACTCCTCTTTACAGCTCATAATCCACCGTCATCTGTAATTAGTCCATTTCCACATTTTGTCTTCTATTCGTACTCCAATTACTTTAATGGAGGTTTTAATTAAATAATACAATTTCTCAAGCCCCACTTTGGCTGAAAACCAACTTGCAACGATCGATTTGTATATCCTACACACAGTTCGCAGAGAGTTTCTGCCCCCAGGGAGTCTTTTGCGAAATCTTAGCCAACACAAACAAAGCTTTCTTCCCAATCTCTCATAAATTTGTTAAGCAAAGAACTGTACCTTGGCTTATCGCCTGATAAATAATGGAAAGCAGCTGTATTGCGTTGACAGAGGCCGGAAGCGATGTTCTATTTTGCATTATTTAGGCTAGAGTTTAGTTGGGGTTTATTTTATAATCTCGGAGTAAATCTGCTGGCCACAGGATTTGCATAAATCATCTTTCCCGCCATTAACAATTTTGCCGTCAGCTAAAACGCGTATATTTACTTAAAGCGGCGCAGCGCGTTTGAGAAACAAAAATAATGTTTATGTTTAGTTTTCTTTGGTAAAAAATATTAAGGAGAATTAGTTTTCTTTGCGTCTCCTTGTTTTGTAGTGGTTTGTTTTCGTGATGGGCGGTGCGAAGTTGAGCCATGGTCCTTGTGTCGGTATGTCTGCCTGTCTGTCGGCCTGTCGCAATAGTGAACTGCCGTTCCGCCAAATCCCGTTTCACCAAAACGAATTTGACAAAATTTTACGTACACGAAATTTAATACCTTATTTCTATGTAATGGGGCTTTAAAAGGCAAATATTTAACAGAGACGAGCAGTGTTAGAAAAATACCAATTGATTTATTAGCGTTTTGAAAACTGGTAATGCAGAAGGAAGAACGTGTACTTTAAATATTGGTTATAATGCTTGGTCATCACTACGTCAATGCCAAGTTTCTCTTTTAAGAATAGTTAGTTATACACGTGATGGTATAACGGGAATTCCCGTTTTGCAGAATCCCGTTTCGCACAATCAAAATATTCTTTAAAAAATGTAACATTGCAGAAGTTAAAGAGCATGCCTAATTGGAAGTAATTTGTGATTAGTTGCGGTTTCTGATGCTATGTGTTTAGCCGCAGCGAGCGCGAAAGCGCGAGCGAGGCACGTAATTTGAAACAAATTATTCTGCAAAACGGGATTCTGCAACACGAATGTTTGTCTATAAATGTCTAACCATTATCATGCTTGAAATGATGTTCGTGTTTAAATGTTTTAAATGTTTCGTGTGCCTAAAATTTCGTGAACGGTATTTGGCGAAACAGGATTTGGCGAAAAGGGATTGGCCTCTGAGGCAAAAGCTGTTAATGTAGGCTTTCTTTTTGGCGAAACGGGACTTGGAGAAACGGGACATAACCGTCGCCAGGACAACCCTTTGAACCCATTTGTCTGCTTCATTCTATGCTCTATAAGGGGCTAGCCTTTATTAATGGCCGGGGTGAGGGAGAAAATGAAAATGTGACCACCAAATTTTCGATGACGGTTTCCCTTCAAATCCCTGAAAAAGTTCTCGATTCCCCAACTAAAAAGCCAAAAAATAATCTGACCCCATGCAAAAAAAGAAAATTGGCTTTTTCTTATGCCACTTAAGACGATTTCCAGTAGTCAAAGACGGCAGTCCACAGTGACAAGTTACCAGTTGTAAGGAGAACTTGCCTCCCTCTTCATAAAAGGACAAGGCTGGTGAAAAAATGTTCTGGAAAGCATTTAAAGATGTGTTCCAATTTATGCCCTTTATATATCGAGATCCAAACTGTAAGGTATTATAAGAAGAAGAAGAAGAAGAAGAATTGGTTTATTGAATCAGATAAACGGTACAAAGCTCCGTATGTGCCCTCACCCCACAAGAGCTAATGCTCGCGTGTGGTGCGTTGGCTACCATAATACAAATTAACTAAAAACACAGGAATTACAAATGTCAACTTATGAAACAAATGCAAAGTTTGTGTGCATCGTGGAGAAAAAAAAAATTACGATAATAGCAGTATAAAATTATTGTCACTGTTATAAGCAAATGTTACAATTTTTATTAGTTACTTTTACTACCATTTTATTACTATTTGTATTGCTATTTTAAATTACTATTTTTAATAATACCGACTGCAAAGTTACTATTATTAGCAAATGCAGTTATTACAATCATTATTAATAAATGCACAGTTAAGGTGCATCGTAGAAAAAATAATCACAACAGTAAAAATAAATAAACATGCTACAAATAAACGAAAGAAAATAGAGATAACAAAAAGTGCTGAAAGTATTTTTCACACTTTTCAAACAAGTATAAACACCCTGTTTGCTTGTTTGGCCATGCATAGTAGACGAAGAGGCCTGGGAACCAGGAAGCAAGACTTTTCTAGAAAGTTTATTGAAAAATTTAAGTAAAACCAATTTTGATAATGACAACTTCAAAAACGCCTAAACACGTACATCGAACAGGGTCTGGGAAGAGGGGGTGGAGGGGGGGGGGGTAACTCCTCATCTCCCAGGAGCTGAGACGGTGTTTGAATTTCAGATTGCCTGCTAAATGTATCATTTTTCAGGTCCAAAAGGTCCACAAATTTACATTTCTTGCAGTATGATCGGTAGTTTTTTTGTGACTTTACAAAATCCATGATCGTCCCGCAATATCCTCGCCCTCCACCCCCAGTAATAAATAATGACCGATCCCCTTAGTGTATATAAGTTCGTAAATTAATGAAAATGGGCAAGTTGTTTCGGGGGAATTCCAACAAAAAATTCTGAAAATTAATCATACATCATTTAGTTCGACGTTACTTCTAATCATTACCCACGAAAATCATTCTGAAATTAATGTACAGCTAAACAACTTGACGTAAAATGACCCCCCAAAAGCACGTGCGTCACGTCTTTCACTTAACGATTGAATGATTAACAGACAAATTTAAGAGACTTCACAGTTTTTTTCCTTGTACGTATAGGTCAGGGAGATATTCGGTTCAAGGAAAGCATGTCGACCGTAAGTCAATGTGCTTTCAGTTCTTAATTGAGACCGCCAAAATTTAGATGACCCCTGCCCCCCCCCCCCCCTTCCATACCAAGTCCCTGAGAAACTCTCCCCTCGCAGTCTAAAAATAACCTTCCTTTCCCACACCGCAACAAAAATACTGTTCAGGTTATTTGCCGTTGCCGTGGTAACAACCATATCCGGATTTAATATCGCTGACGCCGTTTTGTTAAATGATTGCAAGCGTATAATCCGTGACAATAAGATAAAGAATTCCCCTTACAAAACAACTTTCCCAATCACTTCTGCAGTCACACATTATTGGCTGTTTTCGTTACGAGCCGGCGGAGATAAAATCGCCGCAAAATTGGAATGTCGTAGGGTTTCTATCTTTGTAGCAGTAAGAATGCAAATCGAGATCGTTGTGTGAATACGCCCTGGTTAAATAACAAAATCGAATTTCAGTAAAATGTGGCCAGATTATTGTGAAGGAACTTCGTCAATTGGGAATACAAAGGCAGCTGTGCTCCTGTCAGAGTTGATGAACAAGATATATGTAATCTAAGTTGCACAGCAAGTGCAGTTAAGACACACTTTAAAGTTATTCGCTCTTTGCCTGCCGTCTAAACCCTCTAAACAGGTCTCAGTCCGCAAAAATAAAGTATCTCGTCTCTTACTGGCACGGAATGTAAGCATGCACGTGCTTCACCCAAGATCAGCTAAGATCCTTCGGTTTCGCGACCCCAAAGGTCCTGTCCTAGCCCCCCCGTTGGATATCGCATGGGATATTCCTATTGCAATACCTAGAATTAAAATGGAATCGCTCCTAGCCACCGTATTTGGACATGGTTTTATAGCAAGGAATTGACTAAGGAATTGAATGGCCTTGGACTTGAAGCAAATAGCGTTGTACTGGCCAGGAGGTGAATAGCATTGAAGTTATACTTGCTGTGTATATGTACCAGCTCCTATGACAAATTAAAACGGATCTGAGGGTCTGGTCATTATTAAGGTTGGGGAATGCAGAAATTGGAAATGGGACCTCCAGGTTTTCGATGATTTTCCCCGCTCCTCTCCTTAGCCATACCTTGTTTTGTTGTATTACGCATGCGCGCATAACCTTTCTTATGCCTATTCATGTGAAGTGTGGATGATTTCTTTTGACCTAATTAAAAAGTAGCATTACGCATCGACAAGTCCCCAACTGTGGGGAAACCCAGCAATGAATTAAATAAAATACATTCTTGAAAACATTCACGAAAGTGTTCTTTAAACCCCTTCATACCGAGATTCATGCCTAGATTCAAGGGATGCGTATTGGCACAACTAGACAGTTAAAGTCAACATGTCTGTTAAGTCGTTTTCAGAAATTTTCGTTGCTAGAGTGCCATTTTGTAGGCCTAGAATTCTATATTTAGTTTAGTTCGGTTGGATTTTTTTTTTTACCATCCCACATCCAAAAGAGCTATAAAAATCAATGACCCCATCCCCCTTACCAATTTCCTCTGGCTCCCTCCCCCCTCCGGCGATAAATTATGACCAGACCCTAATTAGGAATCAGACCAAGCTTGGACTTGTCGCGTAGTTCATTTATAATTTGAGTCTGTTGTTAAATCGCCAAGGGTTAATAAGATGCAACAGGTGAAAAAAAATGTAAACAGCCTTGAAGCATATCCGACTTTATTTTGCTTCTGTTTACTTATTAAAGGGCTAATTTGTATGTTTCGGCCCAGCGCATGACCCATGAGGCAATTAAACAAAGCAAATGATGACGTCCTGGTGTCACGTGTGATTCAACAGAGGTCATATTCCCGACACAACAAGCTTCGTTAACGACTTCCAGGCCTACAACCTGAGGCGAATTTTGAACTGGAAGTCGTGTTTTTTTATTACGTGTAGACGCATGCTGCTGATATCCATTGTGTCCTCGAACAAAGAACGACAAAGACAAAGGTAAGCTGAAGCCGTCCATTCTCCTTCTCTGCAGTCTTGAACAAACACGGGCCTAATGCTTTATTCTGCTTGAGTATTAAAATGAGTAGCCTACGGAGGATGGCAGAAGGCAATTACATTCAGTACTGTGCAGTCCTCATTTCAACAATCGTCGCTCAATGTTGATGATCTGCTGAGGCTGAGTGATGACGAGCTGAGTGATGACGTCATAGTAGAATATTTTAGTAATCTTTTTCATGATTACTGCATTTATGTAGTCGCACGTGTCTAAAACGTTTGTTCTGAGAAGTGAAATTACTCCAAAGCCTCCCACTCGTTTATGCTGACCTTTTTGTAGCCTTTAGAGCCGTCCAACTTTGACCTTCAAGGTGAAAGAAAAGAAAACGACGTTCGGCCAGGGGCGTAGCGAAGCCTTAGTAAGTAGGGGGGCGCAGGCCAAAAAAATCCGACTATGACCCAAGATTTGCCGACTTACACCCCAAATTTTTTTTAGAAACTTTATTTCTACGTAATGGCCAAACGATCTCGGATGCCGCACGGAGTAAACTGGAATATAAACGCAGTCCGGTATTTCTCTCTGTAGTATAATTCATCAAGGACGCAGAGGTTTCGTTTGGACAAAATGCTAATGAACGAAACGTTATAATCGACGTGAATTTGTTAGTAATGGAAGAACAAAAAAGCCGGGGGCGGGGCTCTCCTCACATTTTGGACGACCTTTTCGTTTTTTGAACTTTTTTGGGACGTGTTTTCTTTGCGTAATCAGTGTTACAGATCCTCGAAGAGCATTTGAAAAGCCTTTGTTTAAAGGTTTTTGCTTTTGTTTTTATGGATTTTCTTCATAATCAAGACATACGCTAATGTGTCGCCTGCCAAAATGATAAACGATAACACCTATTCAGATAAAATATATATGAGCATGGCACCACTAGACACGTTGTGCCTTTACAGCTGAGGTAGTTTGGCTGTTTTCAGGCATTTTAGGATAAATAACAATGCGAGAGAAAAGGCTGAAACTTCTTTGATTGGGAGACTTTGGTCGCCTGACAACATAAAATTCACTGTTAGTGGACACAGCTTAATGTTTTTCTTGTTGAAAAAACGACGTATGTAACCTTGATATTTGCCTAATTACTAACTACTAGTAACGCTTTTTTTTGTATCACGAAAATAAATTCTTTCATATGCGGTGAATAAAGCTGGATCTTAGCTCATTTTTCAGGTATTGCAACGGAGATGTGCCCTTCTCATAAGGCCTCTTCTAATTGGTTTAGTGGATCAGGGGTTAGGGACCTCTAAACGACCAAATTGATCGTTTTACATTGTTTTAAACAGTGTTATTATGCAACAATAACAAGGTCTGCGGCCTTATTATGCAACAAGGTCTGCGGCCTTGCAGTGCTGGAAACACCGGTTCTCGTCAGATCACCGAAGTTAAGCAGCATTGGCCCCGATTGGTACTTGGGTGGGTGACCTCCTGAGAATCCATTCCAGGTGTTGCAGACATAGGGCCTTAGGGCTTCGTCGGGCAGATGTCCGGGTGCGGTTAACGCTCGCTAAAACCCTTTGACCCTTTTGATTATGCAACAATGCCAAACTGAACATTAAATAAATCCGTGCGTCTGCAATACTAATAAGAAATGATAATTATATGAAAAAACCCTGACTGCAGCCTTCAATATGTAACGAAAGCCAACTAAAGAAATGGACTAGAAAACTAGATTATTGTTTCCATCTCATAATTACTAAGATAAAAATGGATTTCGCAAATTTTGACCGAAAATATCTATCTATTCCAAAACAAAAGTTAAGGATTCCCGTCATACTTTTCGGTAGTGTGAAGTCGTGATATCAAAAGCCAAGCTCTTTCGCCAAGCTAATCTCACTGACTAAGACTTCAAACATAAACTGATATAATTGAAAATTGCATATTTAGCAATGTTCATATGTTTCATTTAATCTTTGAACTACTACTCGGTGGGATTAGCGAAGTACCGTGATGGATTTAAATTCAGGGTAGTTTATATTCATTAAACAGCTCAAAAATCGAAAATATGTCGTAATGACGACACACAGCTGGTGAAAAGTAAATCAGTGTTTGTGTTTCTGTTTGATTCGATTTAAGTACTACCCGGCTGCACTGCCACCCAGGTAAAAATAGTGCCTAAACACAGATTGGAGGCGGACTGGCAGTTGTAGAAGACTACCAGGTTGGAGGCGGGGAGGGGGTGGGAGCGGAGCGCCGCCAACCAATTAATGAAAATGGATATTGTTGGCCATTAAGGATCACAGGCTTGTTAGAATTTCCAGACTTCCTGAACTTGCCAGTCTGCTTTTACCTTAGCCATTTTATTGTCACCACTATCTTTAAAATTCGAAGTTCAATGTCAATTTTTAACGCATTTCCGATTAATAGAGACAGACCGCCTCCCTGTATTACTGTCTCTATTAATCGGATATGCGTTAAAAATTGACGTTGAACTTCGAATTTTAAAGACAGTGGCGAAAATAAAATGGCTAAGGTAAAAGCAGACTGGCAAGTTCAGGAAGTCTGGAAATTCTGACAAGCCTTTGATCCTTAATGATCAACAATATCCATTTTCGTTAATTGGTCCCCCCCCCACCCCCTCCCCGCCTCCAACCTGGTAGTCTTCTACTGAACTGAAGTGACCGCGGTTGGGAGGTGAAAGTTGGTGACACTAACATTTGCTTTGATGTATACTTTGAATCACGAAAAATTGGTGCCTTAAAAATAATAGGCCCTAAATGGTTTTGTAATTTAGATTAAACAGTTAGTTCCTTATCGTTCCCTCAGATTTTCACCGTGGAACCCATCGAAATTTTAAACATGGGACTCTTTAATTTTTAATTACATTTCGTTCTATGCTATTTTAACTAACCACTAACACGATTAAATTTACTGAATAATGTAAATACAGCTAAGCGCCTCTTGTTTGATAAATGTAAGTTGCTGTGGTGCCATACACTGGTGCTTTGCTTTCTCTATGTACGTATGGTTGGCTGTAGGTATTTTAACAACTTTATTCTGATAATGTGTTTTTAACACTTAATTTAATTACTCAGAGATAAGGCTACAAAAGCCCGAAGAGGTCGTTAAAAAATATTATGGTTTGGCCAAAAGTAAGATACCAAAATAGATAGTATAGTACGTCTGCTAAAAAGCTACATTTTTTATTCTTATTTTATTTTTCGTCGCGTGTCAGCATTTCAGAAATCTTTTTTTTTT
>JAHWFP010013563.1:0-15393 GCA_023313725.1 Lithobius niger
ACTATACCAACAATCTGATAATGTCAAGAGTTAGCTCACCTACAAACAGTGACAACGTGGCCTTTTTTGCTAGCATCATATGACCTATGGACTACAGTTGAACCCTAACTTTGTTAATGGGACTACGAACCCAGTTTACAGAGCATCAAACACTGGACAAAATTGTATTAATACCATTTAAGAAACCTGAAGGAACAAATTTTTTGTTATCATGGGAAATTGTCGAACTTTTCCAGTGACTTAGGGGTAACCCTGACTCTCGTTAGGTGGTGTTACAAGAACACTGACCGCAGACAATGCCCAATAGTTAAAAGAGCATTTTAGCCTCTGATGAGGTAAGCACAACAGGTGTTTTAAACGGTGTTATCCTAGTAACTGGGTATGACCAAAATACTAACCCTTTAAATGAGCCTGTTATTATTTGCAATGTGGTTTAGATCCCCAGTGTGAGCATGAACCTACTCTTGGCATCTAGACTGATAAACGACGGTCTCAATTCGAATTTATGAACATAAGGTTCGGACAACTTCGACAGACAAACAAATTATTAATGTTTGGACCTCGAAACTACTACCTATTTTTCATTGATTTGTGGCTGCATGAAACTGATGATCTACGAGGTTAAACTGCATATACGGAAGCAGACTTAGTTCATGGCCAGGAAAAGCTGATATAATCTATGGGCACCTCCATACTTAATTAGAGGGGGATACACACACATGTAGCCCTTTTACACCGCTGTGTCAACAACCCTCTACTGCCGTACCTTTTTATTAGAGTGGGAACCCAAAACCACTATCCCCGAAATTAACTATCCGACGACCCTTTCAAGGTCATGTCCACCTATCCTAATACTCGCATCAGAGGGGATTACCTGTGTAGTTCTAACTTAATAACCTATCCCACTGTATAACTATTCCCTGCTTTAAAATCAGGTAGATGGATTTAAAAGAAACGAACTCCATTCAATGTGTACCCAATGCTACCTGTGAGGCATGGGGAGAAATAGTGAACCAAATCTAGTCTCAAATAAATTGGATATTAATATGTGACATAGACGACTATCCGACGACAGTCGTGACGATTGTCTCGATACTCTTATTACTTCATGAAGCAGTAATTGTGGCAGTGAAATTGAACGTCATTAGGTGACAAACTAAAAATCCAATATAACAGTGTCTTTGAGTTTATCCACCTCTACTACCTCTTCCATGGAACGTAGAAATGTGAAACGACTCATTCCATGCCAAGGAGTGATCAACGCTCCCCTAGTCTAGGCGTGGAAAAATTAGGAAACAGCGGTTTCATCCCAATTGGAAACCGTTCGGCAGAAATTCCTTTACATTGGGGGAAACATCTAGTATAAAAGACAAACCTTGTGAATCTACCCTTAAAATACGTCAAAAACCCCCAAAACAACCCTCCAACTTTGGGTCGACTGCACACTGCAGCAGACCTCCTAGTTGGTGTCAACAGGTCCTTAATGTTACGGCAGAACTTAGTAAATCAGGTAGACTTCTCGGATTGGAACCTGAATTTTCTGGTTTACTAAGATAAATATTTACTACTAATTGAGTAATAATACTAACTTCATTATTATTGCTTCACTTAGGTCCAGTGAAAAATATTAATACATTATGTGTCAAACTATAACTGTTGAGTTAGTAATACATTATTTTTTAAACGTATACCAAGATTATCATCATTGATATTTACAACTTGCCACAGACCCGGAGGAGAAATGTGGAAAGGTTTGCTTCTCCACTTTTTCCATGGCTGTAAACAGTTGTAATTTAGACTGGTAATGACCCCAAAACAAAACTTGTTAAGGATTCCCGCCAAGCTTTTCGGCCGTGTGAAGTCGTGATATCAAACGCCAAGCTCTTTCGCCAAGCTAATCCCACCGAGTAATAGTTCGAAGGTTAAATGAAATATATGAACATTGCTTAGTGCGCAATTTTCAGTTATTTCATTTAACGTTTGAAGTCTTAGTCGGTGGGATTAGCTTGGCGAAAGAGCTTGGCGTTTGTTATCACGACTTCACACGGCCGAAAAGCATGGCGGGAATCGTTAACAAGTTTTGTTTTGGGGTAAATATCAGCTGTTTTTGGTCCAAATTGATGAAATCCATTTGTTTTTTTAGTAATTATGCGATGGAAACACCAATCTAGTTTTCTGGTTCATTTCGTTTTTTTTTTTTTTGTTGGCTTTCGTTACAGTTTAAGGACAGCAGTCACCTTTTTTATATGATAGCATTTCATATTAGTAATGAAGACGAACGGATTTATTTAATGTTCAGTTTGGCATTGTTGCATAATAACAATGTTTAAAACAATGTAAAACAATCAATTTGGTCATTTGGAGCTCCCTAACACCTGAACCACTTGACCAATTAGAAAGGTTCATATGAAAAGGGCACGTCTCCGTAGCAATACCTATAAAATGAGCTAAGAATTTCAACAAGGAAACGGTAAGCTGTGTCATTAATAGTGACTTTTATGTTGTCAGGCGACCAAAGTCTCCTGATCCAACAAGTTTCAGCGTTTTCTGTCGCATTGTTATTTATCCTCACATGGCTGAAAACTGCCAAACTCCCTTTGCTGTAAAGACACAACGTGTCTAGTGGTCGCCATGCTCATATATATATATTTTCTGGATGTTATCGTTTTACCTTGGCGGGCGACACACTAGCGTGTGTCTTGATATTTGCCTGTTTATCTCTTTTATTGACACTCTTTGTTACAACAAAGGGTTCAAAGGGTTTAACGAGCGTTACCACTCCTGGTTATCTGCCCGAAACCCTAACGCCCTATGTCAGCAACAGCCAGATTCCAACAACAGTCCACAACAGTCCTTCTCCTTATAATGTAATCGGTAACAATATCTTTTATTCGTAATCTTTAAGGTTCCCTTTCTTGGGGAATGAAATTGTTGTGTATTGTTACGACACTTCACTTGTTATCAGCCCCAGTATATTTTGAACTTGCTTTTCCCACTGTAAATGCGCAGTTAAGTTTCAAGCGAACTCGTTTTTGTTTGCTGCTTTGTTTACCCTTTTTGAGCACTCCTTCTTCTGACAACTGACAAAAAAACGGACTTTTTTTTTTACTTCACGATCACCACTTTGAATTTGGCGGACGTTTTACCAACGCCACTCTCCAAATTATGTATGTTCGGCGTATCAACCATGCATCTCGGAGTTTCTACTGTAACCATTAACAGTAGATCATCCGATTGTAGACATCCGAATGTTAAAAAATGATTGTTGATGAAAAAAAGACGGCCTTCACTAGCAGACTGTGTCTTTTAACTGAAACCAGCTTATACGTGCTTTCAGCATACTGGTGTAAATTCCCCATGCGGTAGAAATCTTTGCAAATCGTTTGAATCAGGTGTCTTGGGTTCAGTAACAAAGAAAACCTCAACACGAAAATGTGGGAACGTGTCCTTCATGGAGAAAAAGTTTCCTCAATAACGTTGAATTAGTGCTACTGGTGACCATAGTGACTAGTAACATTTAACTAGTCCGCAGGCTCCCATGTTAATTCTCATAGGGTATAACGACACGTATACAGCTGATTAGGGAAAGTTGCCAGATCTAAATTTCGGTAAACAGGTAAAGTGTCATATGAGGAACTGACTTTTTCTAAAATGGGGGTTGCAGCTAGAAGCACGTGGCCCTGAAATGGCTCGTAAGTGCAAAATTATTGTTGTAACCATTTTTTGTATTGTCATCCAACAGTAGATTATAACATGCTTAAGTGTTACATGCTTATCGTTTCAGTACCTATTTGTCAGAATTCATTGTTGTTGCAAATAGGTGGTGGTGGTGGGGCGCATGGCAATAGGCTAAGGCCTCAATAAAATCACGGAATGGAATGGTGGTGGTGGTGTATTATCGTAGTTTTGGGGCGCATGGCATAAGGCTAGGGCCTCAATAAAATATAGAATGGAATGGTTCACTAAGAGACGGAGTAACTTTTATTGCAAAGGTATGGTCGGTTTTTTGTTACGGTACACGAATTCAAACTAAATTATCTGCCCCACGACGATAAAAGGGACAATTATGTGTTCGTGAACACCATGGTAACTAAGTGATTGAATGATTAACGTTAACCGAGGTAGGGCCAAGTGAGGAGAGATGCGCTGATTGAGTGAACGAAGCGAACGAAAATCAGCGTCAAACCGTGTCAATTTCGCTGACGTAACGGCTAATTGGGCAATGGCAAAGGTGAAAATTATGAATGAGAAAATTTATAGACATAAAATTACTCCAGACAGAAAAGGTAGAAGGGACGATTAAACTGTCTCATCCATCGTTCGGTAACAATCCTATGAAAGCTGTGATATCCACCCAAAACCAAAACTGGTATAAGAGAAGCCACCAAGTTTCAAAAAAGGGTCGGCCTTTCAAAGTAGTGATAACATTCAGGCAGGGAAAGGCCGCCAAGGTTAATCCTGTTAGCCAAGTTAATCGCGCCTAATAATACTTTGGGCGTTAAATAAAAACTTGAAGATTGCTACCGCCAGTAGCAATGTTCTAGTTTTTATTTAACTTTCGAACTATTACTAGGTGCGATTAACTTGGCTAACAGGATTAACCTTGGCGGCCTTTCCCTGGTTGAATGATATCACTACTTTGAAAGGCCGATCCTTTTTTTGAAACTTGGCGGCTTCTCTTATATCAGTTTTGGTTTCGGGTGGATTATCTCTTACTCTATGGAAAAGTCGTAAGTTGTTAATCACGACACCCCTCCTGAATTTTCTATGGCGAAATCGCATTAAGTCATGAATCACAACACTGAATCCTCCTAAAATGTCTATAGTCGTTAATCACAACACTGAAGCGTTTCTGAATTTTTTATGGAAAACTCGTCGCAAGTCGTTAATCACAACACTGAAGCTCTCCTGGATTTCTATGGAGAGGTCGTAATAAGTCGTTAATCACAAAACTGAAGCCCTCCTGAATTCTCTATGGAGAGGTCGTAATAAGTCGTCAATCACAACACTGAAGCCCTGAATTTCCTATGGAGAAGTCGACATAGTCGTTAATCTCAAGTACGAAGACTTCCTTAATTTTCATCCGTATGATAAGTTAGTGAAAATCCTTTTGAATACTGATTTGTGCACTTTGTTATTACACAGTGGACAAGCCAAATTTAGATTGTTTGGTGAACAACCCAACCAGAATGCTAGTCACACATGGAGACCAGATCAGATCTCAAATCGATGTGCCATGCCACATAGCACTGGCCACCAATTTAATGTTGATTCCTTTTAATCCTTATTTGAATCTTCTGCGCTGCAGGTAGCCGAAATCCAAGACACCAAACCGCTGAGGCCTACGTAGCCATTACTACGTGGCTCACAGTTTCGAATGCTTCCTCAAAATCCGTTTCACTTACACCTCCTGGTGCTGTGTTTACACCCCCCCCCCCCCCTCCCCTCCCCACGCTCAATATTTATCTTCGGTACTCCGCTGTGTGGCAGTAATCCAGATCTCAACCTTAATGCGAATAATAAACAAAACTGAAAGCAGCTCCATTTAACTGCCATCAAAATTATTAAGCAAACATTTGTAACATTAAGTTTAAAATGTTATTACAATATGTTGAAAATCAAGATGTAAAATAGAAGTAATGACGGACAATTTTCACAACCGCCCCGCCTTCCCCAATCTTCACGCCTGGGAATCGCTGCTAGAAGAGGAGAGGGCGTAAATATAAAAAAACCTGCTTGCCTTTCTGGAAAAAAATACCTAGCTATGGGCCTTTCTGTAGAATGTTGAAATCATGCAAAACACGTTACCAAGATGTTATCAAGATGCTAACCTTACAAAGATTGTTTGTGGTCCATGGCATATCTATCACCAAATGTCCCATGGCTCTCGTTTGGTAGTCAATCAGGGACTAGCATAGGTTATTATACGGTCGTATTGGATGCCCGAATGACCGTTTCATCCTTTAGTGGGTTTTTGACGATATTCCCGTTGGCAGTGATAGTTTTGCCACACCTGTAAACACGAGTCAAGACTGTTACTGCTGCTCAGAGGTGAATACATTGATCGTCAAGCCTGAGTTAGAGGAGTTTATCATAGAACGTCTCGTTATGGTAGACCATGTAGCGCATCGTTAATTACCAGAAATAAACCTGTAGATAAAACTTCAATTTGTTAGCTACTTTTCCTTCACATTGCATCAAATGTGATAAAGGCAAATTTTTTCCTGTCTATCGTTATTAATGCACGATTCGCTGGACACAGCGTATTCCACTCTTGGAGAAGCCTCTTGCGCTCTGGCCGCGGACCCTCATCCAATCATGGAATATTTTATTGTGTCCCGAATCGGTGTGTTAATAAGCAAACCAGTTTATTTTCGAAAAAGCGGCGTGCTGTTAGTGGTTCACCCCGACCCTTGCTTGTCCACTTTGCTCTTTTAAGAGGAGCTAAGAAAGTTATCATATCAAAAACCAAAACTGGTAAAAGGGGCCGCCAAGTTCCGAATGGTTCGGACCTTCAAAGGAGTGATATCCACACATCAAAACATTCGCCAACTTAATCGCACCGAATAATACTTTGGACGCTAAATGAAAACTTGAACATTGCTACCAAAAGTAACAACGTTCTAGTTTTCATTTAACCTTCGAACTTTGGTGCGATTAACTTGGCGAATGTTTTGGTGTGTTGATATCACTCCTTTGAAGGGCCGAACCATGCGGAACTTGGCGGCCCCTTTTACCAGTTTTGGTTTTTGATATGATATCACTCCTTTTTTTTAAATTGTGCATTGAGTCAACTCCACTACTGTGCACATGGGTACTATAAAGTGCCACGTCAACAAGAAATTGGTTTTCAACAATTTGCTACTACCTTTTGCCTATAGGCCGAACCATTCTCAACTTAGTCACCTCTTTATGGGTTTTTGGTTTGGTTTTAATTTTGTTGTAATTTGTATTACAATATTTAGTTAGTTTTCGTGTATTGATATCACTCCTTTGAAGGGCCGAACCACTCTCAACTTAGTGGCCTCTTAGCCAGTCGTTGACTTTGTTTATTTTGCTTTGTTTTTACAGTAGGTTTATTTTTTGTGAATTGAACGTGAATACGATTATTTCTTTGTAACGTTGTTTAGATTTATCGTGATGCACTAGTGTGTGTCTAGGCACGTGCGTCAGTATCCACGTTCTCATTGTCCGAACTTTGGCCGTCCAATGAGAGACGATGCCGACAATACTAACAATGGTTATAACAATATTTTCGTACTTACGCGCCCTCCCACGACATCCCTGTTACGACCCCAGGCTCCAAACCATAAAGGTATGCAGTTCGTATTGTACTGCACCTATTCGCCCAATTTCATAGCTGGAAGCCTCCCCGTTATCTCGGTATCGATGAATAATCACCCTATGGGATTTAACATGGGATGAGCGAATTAGCTAGCTAGCTAGCTAGTTAACACATTTACAACGTTATTGAGGGTCAGATTTTGCATTGAAAGCAGCTTAGCTGGCATTCCTACAAGAGTTAATTTTTGTCAGGTGGGTCATTGCTCTCGATTTCAAAACAATTTAAGCTTTTGTACCGCATTATTATTTTTCCCCAAGTACCTGAAATGTGCCCAACTATGCTTCAAGATATAAGACACTGACGCTATGGCGCCGCGCTACAATGGTTTACAACCTCGACAATTGAACTGATGTGATGTTTGTTGTGATGATTGTTGCCTAACTTGGAGCGACACACTAGCGTGTGTTTAGATTTTATTTACTTAATTATTTATGAAACTCCCCTTTATTAGGCCGAGGGGGCAAAGTGAGCGAGTTCGAGCGCTCTACTGCATTTGGGTGTTGTGTGTCTGTTTGTGTGTTTGTCTGTTTTGGAAACGATGCCGCTCGCAATTTAGTTCTGATTTGGTTGAAATTTCTTGGCAAGAAAACTGCAGTACAGCAAATTCACGGGTTGGAAGATGACATAAATATTGTCGAGATATTCGAGTGTTCCTTTGAATGACTAGGGCGATTCTTAGGAGCAGCGGTAAAGGGAGCCTGATCTGTAAGGTTTGAGGCCCCGAGCACTCCATGAACAGCAACAAAAAAATCATTTGCCGTAATGTACCATAGTGAATGTTCTTTTACTTTGAAAATGCAAAAGAAAAAAAACACTGTTACTGTCAAGTTCACATTTTTTGAAACTACGCTCTCGTTTTTTTTTATGATTCCTGTATAAATTATCGCGATTGGTGGCAGAGCAATTCAGATGTGCTCGCGCAGATGGATGTGCTGGATTGCACTCTTCGCTTCGGTGTTTGCTTGCTTCATAACATTTCTTGTTCGGCCGAGTAATTATGAACTTGAGAACTCAATTTTGTGCCAATTCTGATACTTAAAGTGGCACTATCACCGATTGAAAGTAGGCAGAATTTCATTACATCTAGCATGTCTAGCACTTTCTTGCATCAAGAGAAGGAATACCCAATGTCATTTTTTTTAAAAAACAAACAAGCCACGAGCCTTCTTAATATTGAGTAAAAATTTGGTACGTCCTCGTGCATCTGGAATCAAGCTGTACAGGTTAACAATATCACTACCGCTAGATGGGGCCAGGGTATTTGCAATCGGTTTTCAATCGGTGATAGTGCCACTTTAAGCTATTTTTGTGTGCAGTATAGTTGTGCCCAGGGAGCCTCAGAATTATCAGCTAAGGCATTGCCCACGTGTTCCAAGTGCAGCTTTTAGGGCAGCAATTTTTTTTTTATATTGCGTGTTGACGCTAAGGATTAGGTCACCATGCCAGAGCATAATTGTGGAGTACTGCATGGTTTCGTGTTTGTTATTAGATTTAATTTTGAAGCCACGGTTCTAAAATAAACTTACGTTTTTTTTTGTAAATAACACAATTTTGAGGTCAATGTTGTGTTGCGTGGAGGAAGCTAGAAGAAACCCGTAGCCAAATTATAAACAAGGTAAAAATACGCCTGAGAAAAATTAATCCTTTTTCGGACTGTAGCAATTGCTACGGTTCAAACGGATTTCTAAACTGAAATTCGCTGTAGCTTAATAATGAGTTGCCTAGCAACATAGCCGGGCTTATTACGCAGTGCCGCCAATGTTTGCTCGCTTTAGCCGACGCCAGGAGCGATTACGTACTGCGCGTTATAAACTCAGAGAACGTGAATCAAACCAACATAATTCGTTGATCCATACGGAATATTATGAAAATGATGTTTAGTATTCATTAACGTTTAATCCATGAAAGGGACTTTATTAACCCGTTTGGTGTTCCCGAAAGTTGTTCGAGATCACCATGCACGGCGGTTTGCTTTTAACGAGGTAATTAGTTGTATTATTCACGACAGGTATATGTTAGGGCTATAGTGTAAGCTACTGTTGCGTTACTGTGCCGCACTTTCCCAACTGGATTCATATCAGACCAGGACAGTTGAACCTTATCATTTTACATGATGAGCTGTTGGCACAATAATTTTATTCTTTACCCGCTCTCACGGTCGGATTGGGTGGTCTCGGGCCTTCCCGGGAATCCACTGTGCGGGCCTCGGGACGCCTCGCGGGGGTGCGAGGTGGTAGAGACTGCGGAGCGCCGCAAATTTGCTTTTTTTTTGTTAGATAACTACGTGAATATGAAACGTTTTTCTGTAATTTACAATTTTCATAGGGATTTTTTTTTAATACAAGAGCTTCTTAGTTGGGGGGCGGGGAGGAGGAGCCTTGTAATCTAAAAGAAAAATCAACAAGAGTTTGAAACGTTTTCTTTTAACTGAGAAATGCAATTATCATACGAAATCATTCGAAATTTTTTTAAATTATTATTTTATAAAACCAGGGCCTCCTGTGGTTGGGGGAGGGGGTGTCCATGTTGGAGCCCTGTAAATGTAGCGGATTTAAAAAAAAAATCAGTGTAAATTCGAAACGTTTTCGTGCGACTGATAGGGATGCAATTTTTGTATCCCCGGATCCCCGGATCCCCGGGTTTCCGGGCGGCCCAATCCAACACTGGCCACTCTTGGCACACAGAGATGGAAAGGGTCTAGGGATTTTAGGTCACTCAGGCCACTGTTTTGGTGTTATGGTCACTGGATCACGGCCTAAATAACATGCTAGTCATTTAAAGACGTGGAATAGAGTCAAGCGCCAGCTGTGATAGAACGGCCACAACAAATGGATCTCACTCTCACAGTGACTTGCCATTGAATCTCAATGACTTGCCATTGGATCTCACTAAATATCATAGTTACTTGCCATTGGGTCTCACTAAATATCGTAGTGACTTGCCGTTGGATCTCACTAACTGTCGTAGTAGTGACTTGCCATTGAATCTCACTAAATATCACAGTGACTTGCCATTGGAGGAGCGCCGCTTTTGCCATCCAAAGGCTTGGTCGTTGGATTCCTCGCAATAACCAAGTGCACGTTTGGGCATCTGTAAGGCCATAGCCTGTTCGGACTACTTCATCCATCAGAGCTCGTTCTCTCCGTACGCATCGGTTGACATCTTCGGTTGGACCCATTTGAACGTGAGTCAGCTCGGCCAAACGGTGTTGTTGGTTAAACTGATCTGTCCTGGCATAATCATTTGCAAGTCTCTCCCATATGGTTCGGGCCATCCTGGTATTTTGGAATTGAATGTAAAGCTTGGGTACCATTGTTCGCATCAACATCAGTATACAAATTGGTTGTTGAGTTCGCTCCAGGCTTCAATCTCTTCTGGTGTTGCTTGAGCAGGGTCTGGGGGATTCTGTGTTAATACTGTCGGACTCCATTTCTTTTCCACAGCTTGGCACAAAAACTGGACTTTCCACACACGGTAATTCTCTTGGCCGCCTAGTATCACTATGCCTTTATAGGTGGACTTCTGGCGTGATACCCGTGGGGTATACGGTTGTTGTTCGTGCAAATAGTTCCAAGGGCCTGCCACGTTGCAGGTTTGCTGTCTTCTTACGATTAGTGAGTGCTCTAGGGTTGCTTCTCAGACGGGTAACGAAGTGGAAAGGGTACTGCTGACTCTTACATGGGGTGGTAGATTGATATCACTTCTTTACACGGAGACGGGGATGCTTTATATTGCTACCACATGAAAAAGGCCGGTAGCTCGAGCGTGCATTGCGATACCACTGGCTTCTGGAATGAGGTAGAGGCCCTTGACCCAACGCCCACACTCGAACCTGGAATTACCTCCTTTCCTTGAGAGGATGTCCGATTGTCCGTGGATCACATCGTCCGGTATCCAATGTAAAGAAGTGAACATAAAACGTCAGTTCTTGGGTTTTGGTTGGTCCGATTAACTTTATTTGGTTGTAGTGGGGTCAGTTGGTCCCTTGCTCTCACTCGCCTTTACCCTGCCTTTCTCCTCTCACGTTTGTACGAATTAGTCCACGGTTAGCCACAAAGGTGGTTAATTGGACACAACATCTAACGCTCACAGTGTGACATTATTGCCAGCAATGACGACGCTACATCATTAGATCTTCCTCTAAGGTCCGTGAGTCTTCAGGCCTAATGCCATGGAACAGTAAAACGGGGTGCAAAGAGGGCAAGCTACCATTTACCGTGGAACGACGTATTTATCTCAAGTAATCGCCATACGAGTTATGCAGGTTTTACTTGCTACTCACAATGTATCTGGTACTTCCCAGTCATCTTGTTCAGGGAGCAGGAGTAGTGAAGCTCGGTAAGCGACTGCTATTTCTCTAGTAGGCAGGTCCTAAAATGGCGAACGGCAGCCATGTTTTACAGCAAAACTGCAGCAAACGTGTTGCTTCTTATATTCCAGTTGTAGAGAAAAAAAAAGGCTGAGAGCAAAAACGAGAGTAAGCGGGAAACAATACAAACGTGGGGGCTATTGTTACAAGAATGGGTGATGTCCCTTTCTGACAAACAATGACTGGTTTCACCATCATGTAGTATTACATTAGACGGGGCAAAACCTGATGCTACGTTTGTTGGAAGTTTAGCATACCCATAATACATTTCTTATGTTTACCGTAGGGTAAAGTCACAAAGCACCATAAAGCATCTTACGAAATGTAGAGACGAACAATGTATTACCAGTGACAGGGGGTGGGGCTAAAAGCTCTCTGTCAAATCTCACTAACTCTCGTAGTAGTGACTTGCCATTGCATTTCACTAACTATCGTAGTAGTGACTTTCCATTGGATCTCACTAACTATCATAGTGACTTGCCAATGGACCTCACTAACTATCATAGTGACTTGCCATTGGATCTCACTAATTATCATAGTGACTTGCCAGTGAATCTCACTCATTATCGTAGTAGTGACTTGCCATTGAATCTTACTAACTATCGTAGTAGTGACTGCCAGTAGATCTCACTAACTATCGTAGTAGTGACTTGTCATTGGATCTCACTAACTATCGTAGCGACACAGTGCATGTACCGATGCAAGAAGTCGTGTAACGGAAGAAGTACACTGAACCAAACAATACTTCAAGACAGTAATTGATTAAATAGTTTTAAAATGTTCACACTGGTAGCTCAGCATACAAGACGAAGAACTTGGCCTCATTATTCAAGCCAGGAGCATCAAAAAATATTTAAACATTAGCGCCAACCTGTCACTCCTATCATTGGAGCATTGAACTCCGCCAAGATGCAGTACACTGGTGATCCAATAGTTTAATGTAGTTTTAACTCAGGCTTGAATAATGAGGCCAAGTGTTTTCCTCGAAATATTGCCATCTTCGGTTTTTTATCTTTGTCTTGTGTGCTAATGCAAAAGTAAACAGGTTTTAAGCAATACATCAAGAGCTTCGTACTTAACCCATGGTACGTAAATCGGGAAAATAACAACATTTTTCGTTTTAATTAGGTTACCTTGTTCATACTGCACCGTGAATTCTGGTAAATAAAATACATAAAAATGTTATTTACTTTTACGTATCGTTTTAATACGGATTCCGAATATTCTTGTTCCTTTTTTGATTAGCATGTGTTTTTGTTTTTTTTTTTCTAATTTTTTTTCACTTTAGATAGTGTCTATAGATGGAAATATTCTTTTTTTTTTGCATAATACAAATCAATCATTACTCTTCATATTTCTTTTAAAAAAATTTAAAATTAATACGAGTGAAGAATTTACGTAATAGTACTATTAACAGCAATTATTTCAATACCATCATTGTCAATGCCGTTTCTAGATTCAGTATGCAAATCTACACGAGTGTGCCAGTTCTACCAAGTAATGTAATTTAGGGCCAATCTGCGGATCATTAGGTCACTCTGGTTCAGAGGATTAATTCAAATAAGTAGATCATCTGGGTCTGTGGGTCAATTTGGATCAAGGGCCATTCTGTGTCAGTAGGTCAGTGGGCCACTGGAATACGGGTCATGGAATTCAGTGGGTTTCTGAGTCATGGGTCACAAAATAAATGAGCCTATTCCATCTCTTTGGCAAAACTGATATTTATTAGTATATCTTGTTTTTCACGGCCCTATACAGCTGACACTACAACGTGCGTACGAAATTCAGTTTTCACAAGGACTTTCATCCTACTAGTTACTAATATCACCGATTCTAACGACTGGTACAACGCCGTCTTTAATTTCTCCAGTGGTAGGTCTGGAAGCGTTAGATGGTTTTTTTTTAAGCATTTGTCATAGCCTTGTTATAAAAAGTTAAACCGTTCATTAATAAATCTTTAAAAAGTTTAGTAAAACAGATTTCACATGGAACAAATAAGAAACTAAGCCTTTTAACTCAACTTTCTTAAATTATAAACAATTATGAAAGAACTAGCAGAGTCGCTCGCTTCGCTCGCTCATTCCGCGTCGTCTCGCTGCCCTCCCCCTCCCCTCCCCCGTCTCGCACCCCCCTCCCATTTAATTTACCGTTCCGTCGGTAGATGGCGGAGATGGCATCGTATGCAGCTGCTGCAGATGCAGATTGCTGCTGCGCTGTCGATGGCTGCATTGCGGATCTAGTGTAATTATATATATAGATTCCCTTTACATGACATTTCCTCTACTGTTCTAGAAAAGTTACGACTTTGAACTGACCATTTTGTTGGAAGTGGTTTTTCACCTTACGAATTGTCTCACACAATAAGATCAGCATCTTCTCGTTTTACAACTTAATGAATTACCGTATTGAAATGTTGGCAACTATACTTCGTTTCTACTATTAACTTACTTTGCTCGTTTTCTAAATTAAGCTGTCGTCTTAAAATGTAATCATGTGTGCCAACTACCCAACTTAAAATAAATTGCCATATTCCAGTTTGTGTAACTTTTTCCAACGTTAAAATAAACCACCTTATTGTGTAGACATCTAAAACTGCTGCTTTCGTTCATTGTGCGAATTTAGCAACTAAAAACTATGGAATCTTAAAACAGCTTAAATATTTCAAACACGTGCTTTCTTTCTGATAAGCAGACACATTTTTGTTTAAGGACATCTTGAATGACACCAATCTGACGGTGTTTTTAATTCTGAAAGCACAGGTTCATTCCTTTTTAAGTTAAGAATTGGTTAGCGATTTTCAAGCGTTTTATGAAGCACCACAACTGAACTGCAGTCGCATCTTACAAATTTTAACATGCCTAGTTTTTGCAGTGTAATGCCAAGCGTAAGATACAACCTTTTTGCCTGCTATTTACTCGATAATTGAAAATCTATCGAATATTTCAGTTAATCATTTACTGATCTCGTAAAAACTGTCAAGAGGAGTTGTTTGAAAGGGTTATTCGTCTCTGGGTTTCGTTGCATGAACGGTGATAGGGCATTCGGAATCGAGCAGCAATACATAAACAATGCTTACACGACGTCCCAAGAGTTCTACTGTTACAATTTCATTTTCAACACCAATGCTCAGAACACGGAGAATTTTTAATGACTGAAGGGGCTATTCGTCGTTGAGTTTTCACTGCTGTAACGGTGATAGGGTGCTTCGGAATGTAAAGAAGCTTAGACAATGTAAAGATTGGTGGAGGGGATCGGCTGCGCAATAGCTAACTGCTACATTCTAACATGGCTGTCCATATAGCTTCCTTTTTGGACACAGATAGTGACTAAGATGTGCCAATTTATTTGCAGTGTATAAATAAGTACAAGTAAAAATCCGAAAATCACCGTCAAATAGAGGAATCCTAGGAAAAAATATCCCGGAAAAATATCCACAGAAAAAATATCCCCGGAAAAAATATCCATCGGAAAAAATATACCCGGAAAAAAATTCCCGGGAAAAGAACACTATTCACTTTTAGCTTACTAATTTTTTTGTTAGTAGTACGAAAAAATCCTTCATTACTTTGAAACAAAAATGTTGCTATCCCAGTATCAGCAGCACGTATCAAATACCTCCTGAGAAAGGTGTAACGTCGATGTCTTCAGCAGCTATTTGCTGGCAAAGTGCCTTACGTCG
>JAHWFP010013563.1:15403-47236 GCA_023313725.1 Lithobius niger
CCAGCAGCTATTTGCTGGCAAAGTGCCTTACGTCGATGTCTTCAGCAACTATTTGCTGGCAAAGTGCTTTACGTCGACATAGAAAAAAGCTTTGTAGCTTTTCTTTGGAGTATCCTTATGGAACTCACAGCTGTGAAAGCACAGAAATAAATGGCGAAACCTTATTTTGTGCAGTTAATTATTGGCTTTTTCGTTTCCTTTTTATTGTCATTGGCACGGCCTGGTTTATTATGTGTTTGTCCATTGTTCGCGTAATTTTACTTGTAAAAAAAAGGAGCATTAGAATTGCATATTTATGTCCATGCTCCGTCTATGCCTTGGCCAACGTCTATCATTGACGACAAAACACTAGAGTGTTTCAGATTTAGCATACGTCTGCTCGTAGTTGATTCTTCATTGTTGCAGGCAGTTGTAGTAACCACGGTGAACAATCGAGGAAAACAATTTAGAAACAATTTGTCTGTCCTCCCGAAACCGGCACCAAAGAACTAAACAAGTCATTCAGTCATGTCGGCCGCCCAATTTTGAGGCTGTATGGTCTCAAAATTATAGCCCGACGAAATGCGGGAATCTCAGTGTTGTTCCATCCTTCCCTCTTGATTATTTTAGCGTTGTTGATCAGCAAGCATTGTATAGTGCGCGTTCCCATGTGTTTGGTAGGTAATGCAAAAAATAAGTAAGCTAAAAGTGAATTGTAGTTTTCCTGGGGATTTTTTTCCGGGGATATTTTTTCCGATTACAACGATATTTCATAATGTTTCGTTGATACTTGAATGATTTCAAAAGTGCGGGCCAATAACTACTGCATAGTTATTTATTTCTGGGGATATTCAAAAGCGGTCGCTGCTTCATCTTGGAACTTTTCAACTTTTAAAATTTGAAAAATGTGTTAGTGTTCATCTGAAGTACTGCATTCAAGTCTGGCAAATCCATTGCGTAAATGATTTACTGGATTATCCCCCTCTTAGTCTAATCTGCTTAAGCTCCTCCCTTACTCATCGTTTTGACAGAGGCGATCTAATCCGAAACTTATATATTTCAAACCACTACAGAAACCCACCGTATTTATAGTAGTTTTGCAAACACTAGATTTCGCTTTTTCCCCCAATGAATTAAATTTAAGTCTGACCATTATTCGTAATGGTTTGTTTTTAATCTCATTAAAGGGAGTTCCAAGCCAAACGTCATTTTGGAACGTTATTTTCTGTCATCATTCTCGAAGAAAGTTTAATTCTGAGTAACATTCGCAACTTGGATATTTTCAAAGTCATGAACAGTTTAAAATTTAAAACCAAATGCAATTTTTTTAACGCTAAACTTCAAAAACAGACAGACCTTTAATTAACCTGAAAATCCGAAATTTTAACTTTAAGAGGATACATATTGTTTTTGCTAATCGGAATTAAACTAGAAAAATTAGAGGATTATAAAGATATCGAAGGCAAATGGGAAACCCGTTGTTTTCAAAATCCCTTATTAGATTGAAAACTTCAATATGAAGCTTTTGAATTATTTGCAACCGATTTGTTTTAAATATGGTAAACAGTTTAGAAAACAAACAATAAAAACATTTTTGGACGCCATTTTGGGGTACCATTTTTTCCGGAAGAAAGCTTAATATTGAAGTTTTCAATCTGAAAAGGGGTTTTGAAATTAATACCGGATGTCTCATTTATCTTCCAAGTACTTTATAATCCTCTAATTTTTCCTGTTGCGTTCTGATTAGCAAAAACAGTATACCTTCTAAAGGTTAAAATTTCGGATTTATTATTGAAAATTTCGGCGTATACATGTTTCCGTTATCTGTAATGAAAAATGTGTTCAGTATGACCTCCTCTTCGGTTGTTACATTTACAAAGACAGATAACAGAATTATTAACAACACGAGTGACTTTCTTTGGTAATGTTGTTGATGACTGCACACATGTTGGTTTTCTGTTTATTGGGGATCGATGGTCAAGAGTCCATCGTGTGTAAAATTAAATCCGTACTATGTTCTGAATACTCTGTGTTGCTGTTCCAAGTTTTGACTTGTGAAACACTTTAACAATCGCTACAAGCTTTAGTGGCCAGCCATTGTTGCAAATCCGAAACTGTTCACTCTAAAGAGAGGACCAAAACTTCTGCAATTAGAGCGTAATAAAGTAGAATGGAATAGAATAGAAGGTATCGGTCAGTAAGCTTAAAGCTTTTTGAACGCCCAAGTGGCAGATGTTAGGTGGAAGGAGCCACCATCGTGTCAGTTGTTTTTTTTTTTGCCACATGAGGGAGGAAACCGGAGCATTCGGAGGAAACCCTCATGCAACGGGCGGGAAAGAACTGGAGAAAAACCCGCACATATACACTTCCCTTTACCAGGAGCGAACCCGGTTCTGTAAGAAGTCAGAGACTGGAACGCCGGGATCAAGACACCTTTCGAATCTGACGCTCCAGTGCTCGTGGCTAACCATGCACCCTGAAACAATAGAAAGCAGTACTCATAGTGATGTAAAACTTTCTAAAACGATATAGTACTATCTTTCTTATTCGGGATAAACCTGTCATATAGAAGATAAATGGACATCCTGCGGAAGCCCAAAACAGTGTTAGGCCGCTGTTTTCGACCGCAACTTTAGACTTTGGACTTACAGAAAACTTTGTTTCATGCAGAAAACCACGAGTATCCCAATAAAAGATGTAAAACAACGATAAAATTTTTAACCACAACTGCCAAGCGAAAGGACTTTCACAGCAACCCCTTTTCTTCGTGTTGGTTCTTGGCTATTGATTTTACGTAATTTATTTTAAACTTTTATACGTGGGACTTTTAGAGGAAGCCAGCCCCGAGGAAGCTTGTTCGACTAAAATAGATTTTAAAACAGGCATTTAGCGAACTACCATGTTAAGCGTCAAACTTTGAAACTTTGCTGGTGTTGTTGTTGTCTTTGCCCTCACCTGGGAACGAACCAATGAACCGACTCTCAACTTTTATAGCATAAAAGTATGGGGAACGCACAGGACCTTTTCAACGCTATTTTAATGTGATTATAATTTTGTTGTTGTTATTCTTGGGGGGGGGGGGGGGGGAGGGTTTGCTCTTACCTAGATATCGAACCAACGAATTTTGCTTTCGCTTAGAGATAGAAGTAATAAACCTATTTTCCATTTTTACAGCTTAAAATGTAGGTAGCAACAAGGACTGGGGCCTTTTGAAAGCTATTTTAATACGACTACGATGTTCTTGTTGTTCTTGTTAGGACAATTTTGCTTTCAACTAAAGATCGAACCAATATACCGATTTTAAATTTTATATGTTAAATGTCGTTACTAAGAAGAACCAGAGCCTTTTGAATGCTATTGCAACGTGACTACAACATTCTTGTTGTTGTTCTTGTTGGTACTTTTTTTCACTCGTTCCTGGTGATCGAATAAAGGAACCGATGTTAAATGTTTAAGGCTTAAAATGTGGTATTAGAAAGGCCCATGGCCGTCTGTTGTTGTCTTTACGCCTTAAAAAAACTCAAATTCCCTAAACTTTGTTTAACTTTTAATAAGCAATAGTAAGATTGGAGGGGGAGGGGGTTGAGACGTAATGGGCTGAATACTATAAATGTTCTGTATGGAGACAAGAATCCCGAATAGTAACCGAAGGAAAAGATTTGCAGATACGAATTTTATTGGAAGCCGTCTGATGACGAGAACATTGCGCCAAAATAAATACTTGGATGCACAATAAGATAAATATTAGACGTCCAACCAAAATCTTGTTCATCTGATGATTATCTCTAATTCTCTTTATCTCATTCACGTTAAACCTCGTTTATCTAATTAAATCTTCTTTATCTCTTGTCTTGAAAATTTTCGTTTATCTCCTTTATGTCAAATCTCGTTCTCTCGTTTATTCAGTGTATGTCAAATCTTGTGTGGCTCCTTGATCTTCAATCTCGTTTCTGATTTATCTAAAAAAAAAAAAGTGCCCATCTCAGTTATATCATATCGTGATTATCTCGTATATCAAAGTTCTTGTTACTTAATTTATCTGAAATATCGCGAAGAAAAAATAGCAGATATTAGTATTAAAAAATGCTTAAGCATATAAAATATGGATGTAAGCCGTAAAAAGAAATGTAATGCTCTAAATGAACATACAAATACATAATCCACAGCATCGCACTGTTATGTGTAAAATAAGCTTCAGCTTGCTTTTTGGAACGCTAGAGATTCTTTTACATGTATTAGTGCGACGCTCATGACTTACATGTCTTTTTTTGTAGCTATTCCTTTAGAACTAATTCCTCTTCACGTTTCCTCAAAGTGCGGGTGAATTATTGACTAATCAGCATTGTCGGAATCAGTTTAATCTTCAGTCACAGTGTTCTTGCGTTTCACGTGCATCTACATATAATAGGTTTAGGTTAAGTTTAGAGAAAGATAGATTAAGCTATGTACGCCCTTAAACTAAAATAAAATAAAATAAATAAATCTTCAGTCTACACCCTGAAGCTGCCATTTGCTTATGGCAATGTTGCCCACTAACAACGTTTAAAACAATGTCAAACAGTAAAACTGGTTGTTCAGGGCCCCGTCACTGATTGTTCAGGGCCTTGTAACTCCGGGATGGCACGTCCAATTGAAAATAAAATTAAGAGGGCTCATCTGCGGAAGTGTCTCTTTCAAACGAGCTGAGACCCAGCTTTCTGTAGGACAAATGGTTTAGTCTGTACAAACCACCATATAAGCCCGCCCACTCACAGAGCGACTTGGCTGCGCGGCCAGGTTGCTGCAGCCAATACAAATGATTAGTGCGTGGTTTTACATAAACGGTAAGCATTCTCATTGGCTGCAGTGACCTGGCCGCGCGGCCAAGTCGCTCAGTGCGCGGGTGGCCTAAACGTTTCCGAAGTTCACCACGATTAAAATCAAGATTCCAGCTGATCCAGATCTCCGTTGTGACAAACTGGATTTTAATAAAGGCGTACGCGTTGGTCAAGTCCCACAAAGCTTCTTTGCTAAATTAGAGTGGAAAATACTGAAAGAAGGCGGAGACAATAAAAAAAAATATCGGCTTTAACATGGGAGACCGAGGTCAAACCTTACACAGTATCGACTTTACGAATACGGTACGACGTTTCGAAACCCATATTGGGACCGTTATCAATAGGAATTTCTGAAGCTGTAAGCTTAGTATCTATTATTTTCTAATAGGACACTTATTTTGTAATATCACCATTGTTATTGTAAACATATTAGCATGCGTAAGTTTCGTGTTATTTTTTTGTGCAATTATAAAAAAAACTGCATCATTAAAGTCGACATATCCAGGCTCAAAAACGTACCACCCACACAAGTCCACTTCTTTACTTATCACAAGTAAGTATCCATATAATGCCACTGATAACTCCTACGTATTGTGGTTATAAGTGGTATTTAGGAGGAGTTTAAAGACATGGGTGGGTACAGATGAGGAGGAAGTCAACAAGTAAAAAAAAAAATTAAGTTAACTTAACGTTTCGACCCCACATAGGCATCATTTTTGAGTAGGAAAATTGTTCGAAGTTAAAAGGACATAAATCCTTCCGGTATACCGTGTGACCCGTTGAGAATATTGTTTGCAACATTTACACAGGTTAGAGTTAATGTCGCAAAATGATCTCGCAAGAACGAAAAAATCAAGAAAATGAATGTGTTGGCAACATTTACATATCGCTTGAGCTAATGTCGCAGAACGAGTCATGCAGGAAAGCCAACAGGGATTTATGTCCCTTTAAGCGCAAAAAATTGTCTGCTCGAAAAGAAGTCCCTATCTAGGGCCCGAAATGTAGCGAAGTTAAAGGTACATTCCTCCCAACGCCTTTTTACCCTATCCTCCACATCAAGTACGGCCCCAAAGTTGTATTTACTTACCGTTAATCAATCCCTTGCTAAAAAAAACCCTTTTAAAATGTGGCGTCTAGGAGACTCACAAACTTTCTCAAACCCGTCACTAAAATTGAACTGGAAAAATTTATTGAGAACTTGATTAACGGCAAGGCTCCAGGTCATGATGGGGTCACTGTTAAATTACTTAAAGACAACAAAACTACTTTTGTACCCGTCTTATTATTTTTGTTTAGCTTGTCTTTTAAAAATGCATTCTTTCCAACAACATTAAAGAAAGCCATTGTTACCCCTATCTTTAAATCAGGCGATAAGGAAAATTTTAGTAATTACCGTCCAATATCACTGCTTTCAGTAATTTCAAAGTTACTTGAAACGTGTATGAAAAATAGATTATCACACTTCCTCGAGCAATCCAACTTTTTCTCTAATCGTCAGTTTGGTTTTCAAAAAGCAGTTGGCACTGAGGATGCTATTCTTGAATTCACCAATGCTGTATACAAGTCACTTGATACTGGTAACGTAACAATTGGAATTTTTCTGGATATAGCTAAAGCATTTGATACTGTTCCCCATAATCGGCTGCTATTCAAACTTGACCTTGCTGGAATTAGAGGCTCGCAACTGAATTGGTTTAAAAGTTATTTGCTTGAAAGATTCCAGACAGTTAAAATCAATGACCACTGCAGTAAAGATACAAACATAACGTGTGGCGTTCCCCAAGGCTCCACCCTTGGACCATACTGTTCCATATTTTCTTCAATGAATTTTGTAACCTACATCTTCTTGGGCAAATGGTCTCTTTTGCTGACGACACTGCAGTTTTGAACTCGAACTCAACGACGATTCAGCATCAGGTTCAAAACGATATGAATAGGATTTCAAGTTGGTTTAATGAGAACCAAATGAACTTAAATACTGCCAAAACTAAACACATTGTCTTCGCTCTCAAAGATGTCGAGTCTCATGCTCCATTTAACATTATTTGCCATAAGACGGGTTGCAGTGCCAAGTGTACTTGTCCCACGTTGGTGAAAGTTGAATATATTCGTTATCTTGGTGTCATTTTAAACCAAAGGATGAGTTAGAAACAACATGTACAACACGTCTTCAATAACCTAAGATACTCTTTGTACAAAATCTACACTTTACGAAAAGTTGTTTCATCCTCGTTCCTGAGACAAATCTATTTTGCTTTGGTACAGTCGTATCTTCAATATGGAATCACGAGCTGGGGTGGAACTTATCTTACTAACTTAAAACCATTAATTGCTCTACAAAAAAAAATTATTAGAACTTTGGGCTCCCATAAATACACGACACCGTCTGCCCCTCTATTCAAATTGTACTACATACTATCCCTTAAGCAACTGTACGTTGAGAAAACCTCGGTTGTGTACAAAAAAACTGTTGAACACACAGCTGTTGCTCTTTTTAATACTAGAGCGTACAGTCAGCTCCACATTTTGTTACCAAAAGCCAGACGGGAAATTCTACGTAAAAGTTTTCTATATCAGATTTACAATGCCGTACCATTTCACTTTAAAACCATCCAGTCAGTTCACTGTTTCAGATCGAAGGTACGCGAATGGATTCTTGGGCTTGCTGACCTTGAATCCTTGTTTATTATTAATGTGTAATACCCTTATTGTTTTTGTATATCTATCGAATGCTTGACTTGTGTAGATATGTACTTGACTTACTTTTTTGTTTGTATTTACTCTGACATATTTTCATATTATTTTATGCAGAATCTGTTGCCATCTATTGATATTTTAATTACTTTCCTCATTGGTTCTGTGTTGCACACGAGTTTACTCTGCAACACACATTTACACTCTCATGATTTCGTTGCCATTGTAGCTATTGAAATGCTTTGGAGTGCAATACATTTACTTACTACTTATTTTCCGTTGAACACTGGGAACTAATTTAATAGCATCCTGCGATTATATGATTCTTTGCGCGCGATACAATAACCGTGACGTTTCATGTGTGTGTGTACATGTACTAATATTTAAGCGTTTGCTAATAATTACCGTGAAATCAAAAATGTAAACGACTAACGCGGTAAAAATTAAAATTATTTATGCCAAATGATCGCCGAAGAATTATAAAATACTAGCCTAAAAAATTATAAAGTGTGATGTTAAAATACGAAAATCTTTTCGAATCTTTTGCGACGACACAAAGTTGACCTTGTATTAATACGCCGAGTCTCGCGAAACGGTGCTATGGTAACATGCGCGGACGGCGAACAGCGCGTCGCTGTTATAAGGCAGGCGGAATGTACCTTTAATTATTATTTGTGCACTTCATGGTTTTCTTAAGCTCAATCTTGACAACAATGTGTTTCCTAATATTTGATCTGAGGGGAAAGTGGCGCAGCCAGCTTCATTGAGGGCGACGGAATAACGAGTGCAAAAAGTCCCCCTCCCCCCCCCCCCCCCAGTAATATTTTTGACAAATAGTATTTGTTTGTGAGAATGGACTGGAAATGACCAGGAAGTCAATAACCAGTCTAAACATCGGGGGAGGGGGAGAGGGGGACGGAGCGGACTGACAAGGTCAGGGAATCAAGAAATTCTTGCTGGCCTCTGTTCTCTTGTGATAAAAAATGTCCATAAAAGTTTTTTTTTAAGTAGCCCATGGCCTCCAGTTTCCCGATTGACGTCTGTACCCATCAATCCGCCTTCGAGGAAAAATCACATAAAAGAGTAAAAAGACTAAAGGTGCGGGAAGAAGGTAAAAATTCCAAAACAAAATACTGGTAGAAAAAGAAACCATAGTCCCAAGAGATGTTGAAAAATAAGCACATGAAATACACAAAAATATGAGTTGTTAAGCCGGTTAAAAATTACAGGAAGCAGAGCGCAGGAAGTCTAATCATTAGTTAAATTCAAACGAGAACAACAAAAACAAACCTAAACAAAATCAACGGCTATTCAAACAAACTCATCACACAAAATTGCCAGCCAAATCAAAAGTGCACAGTTTAGTTTTAAAGAAAGGAAGGAAGTGATGGAATGTCATGCGGCAAGTTATTCCACACCCCAACAACGCGGTTCGCATAGAAGTTCTTGCGGCAGTCTCTATTTTAAACACCAACAACAAGTTTTAAAGGGTAACCGCATGCACGATTATCGATCCGAAGCTCAAAAAACTTAAAGGAATATTTATTTAAAGTTGACGAGGCCGAGCAATAGTGAAAACGTCAAGCGTTCAAGGTGGCGGAATGCGATTCCAGAGTAGTAATCTTGAGTCTATCTGCATACGATTTACACTTTAGCTAACGTAGACACTTAGTAACACGCCAGTAGACACACTCCGCATGATTAATATCACTGACCAGACAGGAATTGCATGCTCCAGGATAATATAAACCTTAAATACCCAGACCAGATCAACATCACCTGAAGTAAAATGTTTCTTAATCCTAGCTACCCTTTTATGAGCAGTTCTAAAAATGTTGTCACATTGATACCCATGTATGAGTAGTGTACAAATGCGATATTGAACGACATACCCCATTTGACCTTAAGTAAACCTCTCGAACTTTGACCTCTGACCTCAAGGAAACCTATCGACCCTTGACCTCAAGTAAACCTCCCACTCAGGTAAGCCTACCACTCAAATAAACCTCCCACTCAAATAAACCTCCCCACTGACTAAGTTTACTGGAGGAATGATGAGGTTTACTTGAATTTCGAACCATTCATGTAAACCTTCCAACTGACTTATGGGCTATTTGTATAGCGGTTCTGGAGTATATCTGCAGCAGGTCTGGAGTATGTTTTCTGCAGAATTTCTGGTGTGAGTATGCATAATTTCTATAGCAGTTCTGTGGTGCTTCTGCAGCAGTTTTGTTAGATTTTCTGAAGCACTTCTTGGAAGAATTCTGCAGTAGTTTTGGGGGATTCTATGTGTATTCTGCAGCAATACTGTGTGATTCGGCAGCATTTCTGCAACAGTTTTATAGTATTTCTCCAGCAGTTCTACAGTAAGTCTTCACATTGCCTGTGTGTTTTTGCAGCAATTATGGGGTATTTCTACAGCAGTTCTGGAGTATTTATGCAGCAGGTCTAGAGTAATTCTGCAGAAGTTCTGGAGTGATTCTGCATCTGCTCAAGGAATGTTCTGCAGTAGATGTAAGTGTTTTCTGCAGCAGACCAGACGTGGCTCTTGATATTTCTGTAGCAGTCCTGGAGTGATTCTGCAGCAGCTCTCAAGGGAATTCTGCAGGAGTTTGGTGTTTTCTACAGCATTCCTGGTATGTTCTGCAGAATTTCTGCAGCAGTTATGTGATATATTTACGAAAATTCTGGGGTGATTCAGCAGAAGTTTTGTGGCAATTTCTGCATCAATCCAGGTGTGATTTCGCAGTATTTATGCAGCAATTCAGAGTTATTCTGAAGCAATGCTGGAGTATTTCTGCAGCAGTTCCGTGGTAATTCCTCAACATTGATGGGATAGTTCTGCACCTTCTGCAGTAGGTGTGGTGTATTTCTGTAGCCATCCTGGAGAAATTCTGCAGCTATGCTGTTATATTTCTGCAGCAGTTAGTCAACACTGCAGGTATATTTCTGCAGGGGTATTTATTCGCCAACACTGCAGGGGTATTTCTGCAGCAGTTTTAGAGTATTTCTGCAGCAGGTGTAAAGTATTTCTGCAGCAGTCCTGGAGTGATTCTGCAGCAGTTTTTGGCGGTATTCTGTAGTAGTTTTAGGTGTTTTTTCATTATTTCTGCTGTAAGTCTGCAGCTTTTCTGCAGCTGTCCAGGTGTGGTTCTTGATATTTCTGCAGCAGTCCTGGAGTGCTTTCAGCAGCAGCCCTTAAGATAATTCTGCAGTAGTTTGGTCGGAATTCTTGGTGTTTTCTACTATTCCTGGTATGATTCTGCAGAATTCTGCAGCAGTTCTGGGTTGATTCAGGACCAGTTTTGTGGTATTTCTGCAGCAGTTCTAGAGTGATTCTGCAGCAATTTTAGAGTATTTCTCTAGCAGTTCTAAAGTATTTCCTGTGGCAATACAGGCGTGATTCTGTGGCATTCTACAGCAGTCCTGGAGTGTTTCTGCAGCAGCTGTTGGGGATATTCTGCAGTATCTTTAGGTGTTTGTTCAGAACTTCCACTGTGAGTCTGCAGCCTTATTGCAGCAGTTCTTTGATATTTTTGCAGCAGTTTTGCAATATTTTAGGAGCAGTCCAGGTGAGGTTCAGGGTATTTCTACAGCAGTCCTGGCGTTATTCAACAGCATCTCTTGGAGAAGTTCTGCAGTAGTTTTGGGGGGATTCTACTGTGTTTTCTGCAGCACTACTGGTGTGAATCTACAGCAATTTTTGATAGAATTTCGCATTTGTTTTGGGAATTCTGGGTGTTTTCTACTCTATTTCTGGTATGATTCTGCAGAATTTGTGCAGCAGTTCTGTGGTCTTTCTGCAGCAATCCATGTGTGATTCGGTCGTATTTCTGCAGCAGTTCTGGGTTCAGTCTGCAGCAGTGCTGGAGTTAATCTGCAGCAGTTCTTTGGTAATTCATCAACATTGGTGCGTACTTCCTTAGCTGTTTTGGATATTTCTACAGCAGTTCTGGAGTATTTCTGCAGTCGGTGTAGAGTGTTTCTGTAGTAGCCCTGGAGTGATACTGCAGTAGTTTCAGGTGTTTTTGTAGAATTTCTTGTGTGAGTGTGCAGCCTTCGGCATAAGTCTACAGTATGTCTGCAGCAGTTTTGTGATCTTTTCTGCAGCAGTCAAGGTGTGGTTCTGGGTATTTATGCAGCAATGCTAGAGTGATTCTGCAGCATGACTTAGAGAATTGGGAATTCTGGGTGTTTTTGCAGCTTTTTTGGTGTTATTCTGCAGCATTTCTGCAGTTGCTCTTGGGGGAATTCTGCAGTAGACTTAGAGGGACTATGTTGCGTAGGTTTACTGGGGTATTATCAAGGTTTACTGAAATAAAACCACGGCCACGTTTTCATGTTTGCTTCACGTTTGACACACATGAAAGCAAAGTAAACCTCCATCTGACGTCAAGGTTTACTGCAGCATCAATGTTTACATGAGTAACATCGAGGTTTACTGAAGTAGACAGGGCCACGTTCCACGTTTTCGCATACAGGAACGTATCGTGCAAACGTGAAACTTGGTCCTGTCTACTTCAGTAATTCTTGATGTTACTGATGTAAACATTGATGTTGCTCCAGTAAACTTTGATGTCAGATGGTGGTTTACTTTGCTTTCATGTGTGTGAAACGTGAAACAAACATGCAAACGTGGCCGTGGTTTTATTTCAGTAAACCTTGATAGTTATTGCCCTAGTAAACCTTCACAACATAGTTCCTCCAAAACTACTGCAAAATTCCCCCAAGAGCAACTGCAGAAATGCTGCAGAATAACACCAGAAATGCTGCGAAAACACCCAGAATTCCCAATTCTTCAAGTCATGCTGCAGAATCACTCTAGTAGCATTGCGGCATAAATACCAGAACTGCTGCAGAAAATATCACAAAACTGCTGCAGATGTACCGTAAAACTCATGCAGAAAGGCTGCAGAGTCACACAATAAATGCTGCGAAAACACGTGAAACTACTGCAGAATCACTCCAGGGCTGCTACAGAAATACTCTACATCGATTGCTGAAATACTCCAGAACTGCTGTAGAAGTATTCAAAACGGCTAAAGAAGTACGCACCAATGTTGACGAATTAACAAAGAACTGCTGAAAAATAACACCAGCTCTGCTGCAGAATCAACCCAGAACTGATGCAGAAATACGAGATAACCACACATGGATTGCTGCAGAATACCACAAAACTGCTGCACAAATTCTGCAGAATCATTCCAGAAATACAGTAGAAAACACCCAGAATTCCCCAAACTACTGTGGAATTCCATCAAGAACTGCTGCAGACTCACACCAGTAAGTGCTACAGAAAACACAGTAGAATGGGCCCCCCCCCCCGCAAAAAAAAAACTACTGCAGAACTTCTCCAAGAGATGCTGTTGAATAACCCCAGGACTGCTGTAGAAATACCCAAAACTTTACCTGGACTCTTCTAAAATATAGCAAAACTGCTGCAAAAATATCAAAGAGCTGCTGCAATAAGGCTGTAGACTCACAGTAGAAATGCTACAAAAACTCCTAAAGCTACTGCATACTATCTCCAACAGCTGCTGAAAAAACACTCCAGGACTGCTGTAGAATACCACAGAATCACACCTGTACAGCCACAGAAAATACTTTAGAACTGCTGCAGAAATACCACAAAACTGATCCTGAATCACCCCAGAACTGCTGCAGAAATTCTGCAGAATCATACCAAGAATACTGTAGAAAACACCACGAAATCCGACCAAACTACTGCAGAATTATCTCAAGGGCTGCTGGTGAAAGCACTCCAGGATTGCTGCAGAAATATCAAGAACCACACCTGAACTGCAGCAGAAAATATTGCAGACTGCTTCAAAACTGCTGCAGAACTGCTGCAGAAAGGCTGCAGAAAGGCTGCAGACTCACACTAGAAATTCTGCAAAAACATCTAAAACTACCGCAGAATACCGCCAAAAGCTGCTGCAGAATCACTCCAAGACTACTCAGAAATACTTCACACCTGCTGCAAAAATACTCTAGAACTGTTGCAGAAATACCCCTGCAGTGTTGGCAAATAAATACCCCTGCAGAAATACACCTGCAGTGTTGGCTAACTGCTGCAGAAATATTCCAGCATAGCTGCAGACTTTCTCCAGGACTGCTGTAGAATAACTTCTGGACTGCTCCAGAAATACTCCACCCCTACTGCATAAATACTCCAGAACTGTTGCAGAAATATCCCAGCAACGTTGAGGAATTACCACGGAACCGCTGCAAACATACTCCAGCATCAGAATAACTCCTGAATTTCTGCAAAAATACTGCAAAATCACACCTGGATTGATACAGAAACTACAACAAAACTTCTGCTGAATCACCCCAGAATTTTCGTAAATATACCACATATTCTGCAGAACATACCAGGAATGCTGTAGAAAACACCAAGCATTACTCCTAAACTCCTGCAGAATTCCCTCAAAAACTGCTCAAGAGCTGCTGCATTCTCACTCCAGGACTGCTACAGAAATATCAAGAGCCACACCTGGTCTGCTGCAGAAAACACCTACAACTACTGCAGAACACTCCTTGTGCAGATGCAGAATCACTCCAGAACTTCTGCAGAATTACTCTAGACCTGCTGCATAAATACTCCAGAACTGCTGTAGAAATACACCATAATTGCTGCAAAATAACACCAGCAATGTGAAGGCTTACTGTAGAACTGCTGGAGAAATACTATAGAACTGTTGCAGATATGCTGCCGAATCACACAGTATTGCTGCCGAATACACATAGAATCCCCAAAACTACTGCAGAATTCCTCCAATAAGTGCTGCAGAATCACTCTAGGACTGCTGCAGAAAAACCCAAACCACACCTAAACTGCTGCAGGAAACCTCACAAAACTGCTGCAGAAGCACCACAGAACTGCTATAGAAATGATGCATACTTAGACCAGAAATTCTGCAGAAAACATACTCCAGACCTGCTGCAGATATACTCCAGAACCGCTGTACAAATCCCCGTAAGTTAGTTAGAAGGTTTACTTGAACGGATCGAAAGTCAAGTAAACCTAATCAGTGGGGAGGTTGACTCGAAAGGAAGGTTTACCTGAGTGGTAGGTTTACTTGAGTGGTAGGTTTACTTGAGTGGTAGGTTTACTTGAGTGTGGGAGGTTTACTTGATTGGGAGGTTTACTTGAGGTCAAGGGTCGAGAGGTTTCCTTGAGGTCAGAGGTCAAAGTTCGAGAGGTTTACTTGCGGTCAAAGGTCAAATGGAGTATGTCGCTCAGTATCGCATTTGTACACTACTTGTATGAAGCTAACCAAGATTTTTAATTACCATCGCACGGGTAACACACAACCTGTGGAGATAAAAAATTATATTAAATATTTGAGGGTATTAGTACAAAGACGTCCAATCTAGAATTCCAGTGCAGTGGCAGACATCAGGATGATTGTGAATAACCTGATTGTGTAAGTCGATATCGTCAGTGAATTTATTCAGCTTAGCATGTACCGTATTAATGATTAAGTCATTTAAAACATATCAAACATCAGTGGCCCTAAGACACTATCCTGTGGTACACCTCTCATCGCTGTTTTAAAACATGAGTAGGTGTCACCGACAGTGACACACTGAGAAAAATCAGCTACATGTGTAAATAAATTTCCCCGAAAACCATGGGAGTCAAATTTATCTAAACGTTTGCTGAGAACAACTGGCAAAAGCTTTTGTGAAGTCATAGAGTGTAGAATATCTAAAGGTAAGCCTTCGTCGAGTGATGTGTTCAATCGTCCAGTATAAATAAAAGCCGAAACACGTTGACTGGCTTTGGGTAGAATCCAGACTGGTTGCTTAAAAGAATATCCTGGTCCGCTATACGAATCACAATGTCTGAACGTTCAATGACTTAATTGCATGGCACACAAGTCAAGACAATTAGTCGACATTTTGTCAGATGCATCACCCCTTTTTTAAAAATAGGAATAGCAATACAAGCCGTCTTGCAGGCATTAGGCAATTTGAGCATAAAGAGTGATCTATACAGGTTTTAAACAGACGAGCATCTATCCGGACCATACTTCGCCGACTATAGGTTTGTGAAAGGATAGGACATCAAGGATTTTAACAGGGGAGAAAGTTGGACTCTTAACAAACATCGAAATTGTAGTTACAGCAAAACAATGTGTGATATAATTGTCCATGACAAAGTATATGCATCATTAATAATGATATCTGATGCCTAATCGATATTATTTATAAAACAAAACTATCAGTATATGCATAGGAGAGATACTTCTAACGCATCTAATTTGTTAAAATAAACTTAGGATCTTTTACATGCCACAGTAGGTCGGAGCACGAGGGATCACAGGGCATTTCTTTTCCCCAACCTATGGCATACGAGATACTCATTCTACCCATCATGACACCTTGCCCCATGAACATAATTAAAAACGTATGATGCGCGTGCGTATTTTAGCCGTACCGGCTGAGAAGATTATTGCAACGACTTTGTCCGTCCGTCCATCGCTTTTTTCAACTTCGCAATGGTACCAGACATTGATGACCACTGTTTACAACGTTAGATTCAGCGCAAAAAGTTAGTTAAATAAAATGATAAATTAAAACATCGTTACTTCCTTATAGCTAATAAACTTCTTCGACGCAACTAAATTAAATAACAACATTTGATCGTCAAATTGAAATCCTAAAGATAACACTGCAGCTGTAAAAACAAACTCATTTTAGCTTCGTTTAAAATAGTCTCGTCGCATTGTTGCATGAATGAATGGGCTTACCATCGAACCAGATTCTCCATTAGGCCTATCTGCCACTTACGAAATTAAAACTACAGTTTAAAAAATTTGGCCTAAAAAATGAAAATTAGGCCTAAAATCACGTTACCACGGCAACGTCAAGTTGCTACGAGTAGCTCCTGGTTTCTTCAACAGCGTCTCTCCCGTAATTTCCCTACTACCACTGATCTATATAGGCTACGTTGCGCATTACGTTTAACACTGTAATGCCCGAAGGCGCACCGTGTTGCAAATATATTAATAATTAATATATTAATAGTACTATACAAATCAAATCTCCGTTAACTGCTACTTACGAAATTAAAGCTCCAGGTAAGAATTAGGCCTAAACGTTGACAAATACGCCTAAAATATAAAATAAGCTTAAATGCTATCACATTTTTAACCGGCAGTTCAGATGGTTACTGCTTTTAGATTATATAATAGCGATAGCTGTTGCAATGCGTGGTAGAGGTGTGCGCCTCACCATTGGCAGTTGCAGAACTGTACAGAAGATCGGATGCGACTAGGTAGTCGCTCAAGCCGCTTGTTTAATTCTACTCCTCTGGAACCAATGCACCTACAAAGATGAACCAAATGAAAGAAAATTAAATTGCGCTTCGGTTAGGCCTATTTTCATGTGAAAAACCCTGACAAAAATAACGTCAAAGTTTTTTTTTTACCCTCATGATGTTTGTTCATTGCGTCATATAGTTTGTTCATGCAAACCTCCTCAAGCGAAGCAAGACGACGCCAACGGAGCGAGCGACAGCGAAGTGAATAGCAGAGTAAATTTAGACCCTTAGCAGTGCCGCAGAACTTTTAAAGCCTAACTTTTACGTTTTTTTTTTTATTTACGATGTAATTTTTTCTTCTTAGAAATCCGTTTCAGGCTGTTTGTTGTGAGCGTATGCGCGCCTTTAGTTGAGCTACTTCGGCATCTCGTTCCTGGGTATGGTTGCCATGGAGACATGTTTGAATGAGACTGACGAGTGGTTGGATCGGGTGGAAGGGGGTTGGCTTTCCTTTTGAAGGCTCCGGCGTCAGGTGTGCCACCTGAAAATAGTGGAGGGTGAGTCGGGTGGGTAATGCTGACTTTTTTTTCCCCTTTAATATTACTGGGGAGGCTGAGTTAAAGCTTTTGATGACAAAGGAGAACGTTAAATTCAATACATGTTCTTACCATTGAATAGTAGCGGTCTCTCGGTGTTTCAGTTGGCTATTTTCAAACTTTAACATCTTCACACTTTTCCACCACTAAAAAATAAAACCCAAAATTGAGCCATCATAAAACACTGCAAATGGATTGCAAAACAGAATGGAATGTTCCTCTTAGGCGCATCTGTTCGACGTACAACACCAGAGTGCTCCAACCCTACTACTATCTAATATTACTACTGTAATTTACGAATGTGCAATTTTGACCGTAAATTACATTAGTAATATTTGCGATTTTATAATGTACCCTAACGTGTAAGGAATCAGTAAAGAATTTTTTAGCTGTAAACCGTACAACGATGGTCTCACACGTAACTTTTCAGGCATTGGGATTGAGAATCGTGCATCTCATTGTACAAAGTACAGTCAATTACCGAGTTGTAATTTCGTGTGTTATAAAGTAAAAGTCAGCAAAGTGCGCAAATATGCATAAAAACTCGACCTTTCGGCTAATCTTAGAGCCATTATCAAGACAAACTGATAAAAAGAATTACAAAGAGCACAAAAAAAGCCATGAGTCAAGTTGCAAGTAAAACGTCCATATTTACAAGGTAAAACTTGCTAGAACGTATTAAAACGGACAGAATCGTAAAACAATTTAAACAATTTTAAAACTAGAGGGGACTTCGATATGTGCTTGTGGCTAAATTAAAAATTTTTAAAATTGTTTTACGGTTCTGTCCGTTTTTAACACGTCCTAGCAAGTTCTGCCTTGTTAAGACGGACGTTTTACTTGCATCTGACTCATGGCTTTCTCGTGTTATTTGTAATTTTTTTTATCTGTTTCTCATGATAATGGCACTGAGATGAGCCGAAACGTTAGAGTTTTCATGTATATTTGTGCACTTTCATGTCTTTGACTTTATAACATTCTAACAGATGCTTTTTAAAGTTAATTAATGAGTTAGAATTTCCGAACCATCCGAGTTTAATCCGTAATTCCTAACCACGTGAAACCGCGCGCATTCTGCCCTGAATACTTGGACTCGTCATTCGCCATGTCTCCAAGTGGACTGTGGTCTGAAAGATACCAAAAAACGGAAAATCAGTGTTTTTTTTTTTCATCTTACAGTTAGTGAGTAGGTTCTGATAACTGATGAGGTACAGGCGATTACGGCCACGTAAAGGGAATATTAGGAGGTTTTAGGCGTTTTCTCTTCCACATCTACCACGATCGGTCATCGAGGCTGTTGAGTTCCTTTGAGGTTGTAGAAGATGTTCCATTTACAGCTACGCCACGCTGCTCATAGCTTGTTAACTCTTCCGTGTAGTGTGGGACGTATTCCTAAGTTTTCATAACTGTTAATTTAAATTGATAAACGAAAACAACTTACAGATAAAAGATCCTCCCCTTTCTCCAAAAGGGTGGCATAAAGGCAGCTCATCTTATACTCCGTTAAAACATCTTTCTTCCTATTCCCAACTCATTAGAATGTCGAAGAAACCGTTCGCTTGATATACTGTTGAAATGTCTGCGAAACACAACACGGATAGTGAAGTGATAACATATGTACCTTACAAACACAAAATTCCCTCCCCTTCCCCTAATAACTTGGCGACGAAGCAGCTTGTGTAATATTCCGTTCAAATTGCCATAAACTAATTAAGTGTTTGTAACTTTAACTTACAAACACAAAGGTTTTCATAATTCTAAGGTAGAAGACAAATTACAGTTCGTCTGTTATTCCGTTCAAATGACTATAAACTACACCTACCACTGAATAGCCTAACATTCATAGGTTTGATAGGAAAAAACTTGCGAACGTAGAAGATCCCCCTTTTATCCCTTCTTGGGTGAAAAAACGAAGTGGCTCGTCTTTTATTCGGCCCAAATGGCCAGAAAATAAATATCTTGAGAAAAGTAAATTGACAAGAAACAACTTACAAACACAAAAGGTCCTTCCTTCACCTTTCCGTTACTGGGTTTGTATCGACCAAGGGAGGTGGTACGGGGCTCGATCGATGCGGACAGTCGGTTAAGTGGGTTAACTCCTAGTAGGCGCGTTAGCAATGGTTTTGAATACCAAGAATGAAACTCGAAACGTGTAGCCAATTGGGTTTAGGTTTAATTTACCAGTTGTCATTTGGTGAGCTCGCATACCTTTAATTGTGGACGACCACAGCCCTAACTAAATTCATGCCTACACTGAGCTACGTGAACATGCATGGTTTCGCTACTAAATTATGGAATAGCCTTGGGTAATATTCAAATGATTGAAGCAGAAAATGGGGCTACTGGTTGGACCTGGGAGAAGTATGATTGAAGCAATAATCTAAATCGGAATCTCGATGTTCTTGTTTACCTCACGAGGTCGGCACCAATGCAATGTGGGCGAGCCAGCGTGAATATTTACATTGTGTTTTTACAATAAATTTGAATCGATATAAACACAAGGATAATTTCATATTGTTGACAAGCTGTTTCAGTACATAACGTCAAAATTACTCTTGAGCTGCAACTATTTGTTTCAGGTCAAGATGGCCAGGTGCACTAAAGTTACGTCTGGATCTTTTGATCTGCAACAAGTGATAATAATAATAAACATATTTATTCACATGCACAGTGAAAGGGAACGGGAAGGACAGGCCACTTATACTTGTCCTATCGTAAAATTTACAAGCATTATACTTGAACAAATATATAAAATTATAAAATTATTATTAAAATGTTTCTATTAGTAAAGTTGGTTTTAAAATAATTAAATTAATTCAACCAATACAGTTAATACAAAAGTTAAAATTAAAACGGCCCAAAGCTACAACAACACACAAAATAACACACACAAAATAACAATACACTTAAAAATACCATAGGATAATAAAAATAAAATTAAAGCTTAAAACTAAAAGAACCCAAAGAAAAATTTTTCCCCACAAAATATACAAAATAAAAATTGTATTACAGACGGGACACTTCAATCGAAATTTCTACGCGAAAATCTTTTCAAAACAAACATTCCTCGTACGGCTTTTAAAAACAGACAGGAATTATTTTATTATTATTATTATTATTTAGTGTTTATTACCAAAAAAGAAAAGGTAATGGGAGCCGGAAGGGATGAGGGAATCATGCCACTAACACCGGTCCTTCAATGTTAAAGACAGGACAAAACACACATACACACACAGAAAAAAAAAACAGTATATAGAATCTATTAAAAGCATCTCATGCAACATATTGCACTTCCAGCATTTAAAAACATTTTAAGTATTTCGTGAGGTCCACGTTTTTTAGCTCTCTTTTAAACATACGGAGACTTGTCGACCCCACCAGCTCAGGTGGCAGGCCATTCCACGGTGTCACAACACGATTAGAAAAAAAATACTTGGTGCAGTCTCTCCTTACGCAATTGACAGCAAGTTTGAATGGGTGACCCCTGGTGTAACCATTTCCACGAACAGAGAAGAAAGCATCCGGATCTGCGTCAACAAGCCCGCGCAAAATTGAGAAGGTAAGGCACAGATATGCTTGCAGGCGTCGAAGCTCTAAGGACTCGAGGCCAAGGCTTAAGAGGCGCTGTTCATATGGAACATCACGCATACCCGGTAAGTATTTTGTGAAGATGCGCTGGACTGATTCCACCAGATTGATATCCTTTATTAGGTGGGGGAGCCAGACTTGGCTGGCATACTCAACAATTGGGTGTACATAAACCTTAACTGCCAATACCAGAGTCCCCACATGCCCAGACACGAAGCACTTTCTGATCAGATAACTGATCCTTTTTGCTTTAGATGCAACAATGCTGCAGTGGGAAGAAAATTTTAGATTATAAGTTAAGTTGACACCAAGATCTTTAATTTCATATTTACAGTCAATAATTAAATTATGCAAAGTATAAGTGGTAGTACGCGATGAATTTCCAAGAGGTAAAACTTTACATTTTTGGGCATTTATGGGGAGCTGCCACCTACGTGATCATTCGTTTAAAAGATCCACGGCGTACTGCATCATACAGTGATCATCAGGAGTTGCAATAGTGCTATACAGCTTGACATCGTCAGCAAATTTCGGAAGTTTCACAATGCCGATTTTCGGGGTAAGGTCAGAAATAAAAAGAAGAAAAAGCAGTGGACCCAATACCGAGCCCTGAGGCACACCACTGGTCACCATCAGTTCATCAGAGGTGTAGTCCCCAATTGATACAACCTGGGATCTAAGGTTAAGGAAATCCTTAATCCACTCAAATGGTGGTCCATCAATACCCATCGATCTGAGTTTCGTAAGTAACTTAGAATGGACAACCGAGTCAAATGCCTTAGCGAAGTCAATACACACGACATCCACTGGGACACCAATCTCGAGAGCTTTTGTCCAATCATTAAGGCAGTTTAGCAGTTGCAAGGTTGTCGAGCGGTCTGGAAGAAACCCAAATTGGTCCTTCGGAATTAGTTCATGAGAAACTAAATATTTCATAATTTCATCCTTTATGATTCGCTCTAAAATCCTGCAAGATACACATGTCAAAGAAATGGGTCATAGTTTGCTGGATCAGTTGCATTGCCGGCCTTATAGATAGGGACCACCTTGGCCGTTTTCCAAATCTTGGGTAGTTTTCCTAATGTTAATGACGATTTAAAAATTAAATATAATGGTTTGCACAAGGCTGGAGCCAGCTGTTTATAAAAGTTGCTGGAGAAGCCATCAGGACAAATCGCCGAGCTATTTTTAAAATTCATTAAGCGGGTTGCAATACTGGCCAGCGAAAAGTTTATGTTGCTCATTTTAATAGGTGGTTTTGTGTTTAGTACAGAATTGGATTTGGGGTCTGAATTAATGGTTAAATTATCGTTACCTACGAAATTTGCTGCAAAAGTTATATTTAGGGCATTTGCTTTCTCTAAGTCCGTGTTAAGTGTTTTATTACGGAAGTAGATAGGTGGTAGCTTATTTGGCACACGTGTACGTCTTTTTACATACCTAAAAAGGGAACTTATTGTTCCTTTTCTGATTATCTTAAGTTCATCACTTTTGATGAGTGTTTTACAGGCTGCTTTTAGTTTCTTCCTACAGCTGTCATACAGGAGTTTGTTGTTTTCATTTTTATTTGATTTCAGTATGGTCCAAAACTTATTCTTCTTCTTAATGAGTTTACGTATTCCAGCTGGTGGTCGTACATTTCCATTTAATTTTTTTTTTATTGGAATGATTTTTGTGGATTTAGTGACTAAATTTGAGAGAATAGTAATAAATGCAATCCATTTATCATCAATATTATCATGTTTGTCCAAGATAGATTGCCAGTCCAGTTCAATGATGTGTTGATTTAGTTGATTGAAGTTAATTTTCTTAAAATTCGATTCAGGTGGGTTTCCGAATCGAATTGCACTTCCAAAACGGCTGATGATAAGGCATTCCAACAATTTACTACCCTATTGCCGAAGAAGGATTTCCTTACATTTTTATTTGTACCCCTATTTTTATTTGTACCCTGCCCCACCACAAGATCAATTGTTACGTCGCGTACTGAAACCAGCTTGTCATCAGTGCGAAGTTTGCAATGAATTTTTACCTATTCAAATATGTTGTAAAACACCGTAAACGTTTACGATGGCTCGCCCACATTGCATTGTTGAAATTGTGAGGCAAAAAAGAGCGTCAAGACAAAGATTAGAAAGGTAATACAGATGTTGCATCTTAAATCTTCCACGCCTATGTGGGGCCCTGGTGGAGGATCCCTGATAGCGCGGCTACGAGTGCCTCTGCTAATGCTTTGCCATCGAAACAGCACGGAGGCAAAGCATTATCAGAGGTATTAGTAGTCTCGTCATGGCCCCACGCGGAGGCTTTGAAGAGGTAGATGGGATGTCTAGTTAACTTTCTAACCTATGGTCAAGATTACGACTTAGATAATTGTTTCGATCCTCCCAGGCCCAGCCAGTAAGCCTATTTTCGGTCGTACGAGACCAGTGATCTTGCACGGCTAATACCCAATCAGGTCCTAAGTCGCTGGCAAAACCATTAGCAGCACTGCGATGGGGTTCTGTCGATAAAGGTTGAAGGCAAGTAGCACTTCTCATATTCCGTTTGAAGGGTTGTAAAATACATTATGAAAATGAGAAGCAACTTGAAAATGCAAAAGATCATTAAAATCCCAGTAACCAATTAGTGTAGAAATATGTTAAAGTTCATAGGCGAGGAAAAAGGAATCCTTTCGGTTATTGGGTAGTGAAAATCAACACATAGTCTATACTCAAAGAAACACCAACAGACACTGGGCACTGACTGTCACAGCTCAGCCTCCATACTAACTGTGTACTGGTGCACTCAGCTTATTACGTACTACTTGAATACACACTGTCTGCTGAGCAGGTACACAGTGTATGAATCTCAGTGCATAGAATTTTCAGACTTTACAGATTGATTTTCTGTGACATGTTGGTATTTACATTGGGTCCGTCACCTCTACATTATATTTAAAAGCATCTGAAAGAGTAATGGCTCCGCAAACTTATTAATCATCAACATAATTCTGTTTGTGCAGTTTCCCATGTAACTCTTAGATAACTGCTAATGAACAGAACAAAACTGAAAATGTTTCATAAGCTTTCAAATGCGCTTAGCAATACTAAAACTGAAGGCTTGGCCTAACCAATGAAGCCACATTGATTTTCCCTAATTCTCTTCCAATTACTGGTGATTAACGAATGCCATCAGAAATTTAACGAATTTGGAAGGATGCCAGTCATTTTTACTTTTGAGATTTAAGATATTCAACTTGAAGAATTTTGTTGGAATTAGCAACAGAAAATCTTTAGAGCTTCTAAAATTCCTTACTTATTAGTACTAAACGCAAAAATAAACATGCATCACGTGTAAAGGTTAGGGTTATTTTTTCTTTATGTTAAGTGGAGCTTCTTACGAATGACGAATGGAAGCAGTCCATTGCTAATCCTAACTTACTCGATACTTCCTTATTCCTCCTGAATTTCATTGGTGTCGACGACCACTTACGGTCCGTCACTTACATGTTGATTGTCAGTCTTCGTTGCCGTTCCCAACTGCCGCGCGACTTAGCGCATCAGTTGGGCGATAAGTTCTCCTCCTGTATTGTTCTCCTGCCCGTGTTTTTTTAAATTTGTGCAGGAGGTACAGATCTATGATAAGATCGACCTAGCTTTGGGTTTTGTTTAACACCTCTGTAATGTGTGGCGCAGTGGCAACCTGGACCACTGCACTGTGACTGAAGTTGGTGCTAATGACCATGCTGTCTACGCGCCATTAAGCCTCAAACCCCCCCCCCCACACACACACACAGCTAATCAATTTAATTTCTCTCGCATTTACGTCTTGTGTAAGAGTTTGTCCGCATCTACACGTTCATGTAAACCAGTACCGGAAGCAGCTGCCTACAGATTTTTCCACATAACGTATGGATTTCTGCAATAGTTTTGAGTGTAGTGTATGAATTTGGAAATCGCAATGTATGCAAGGCTAAGTTGCACTTAATTAGCTTGTCAAAACCCAACTGAACTTGAAAGTCTTGACTGCATTTAATCATAAGCAAATTTATGATCTGGGAGCTCACGGAAATACTGTTAATAATACTTAGGCAGGAAAAGTGGCGACGGGGACACAGATCTGTCAAGAAGGACTGCGACAAACCCGGGAAGGGAATAATCGTCAAACGACCCTTGACGTCGTATGTACTGGTGAACATTTCGTGCCCCCTCATAAATGTTTGGATAGGCCAAAAATTTTACTAAAGTGTCCACAACTTTGCTGCATCCGTCCACTGTGAAAAATTCCATCACAGTGCGTTCAAGGTTATCTTAATGAAAAAATGGACCTTTGATTAAGAAACTTGGGGATTACATATTGCCTTAAATTGTGGCCGGAATATGACCTTACTACAGCTTACCCTGTAATAGCCTTTGTGAAAAATTGTCATGATTTGCAATGAAAAAAATTTTGACTCTCCCATGATGAATAAGGGCAATGACTTGTCATGAGTTTTTATGATTTATCATGAGCTGCTATCATGATTTATCGTGATCCACTATCATCATTTATCATCATGAATAAGCACCATCATGAACATCATGACAAATCCTGATAAATCATGACTACCATTCATGACAAATCATAGTACATCATGACAAGTCATTGCCCCAATTCATCGTAGAATAATCATGATTTTTTTCATGGCACAATTTCATGACAATTTTTCATAAGGGAGCGGTAAACTGTACCAATACTGTGTATAGAATTCTCGAAACTGCTACTTAAACACATTTAAAACACCTCTTTTGCTATTATTTAAATATTTTTTTGGGTGTTTTATAGTACGGTTATTTACAAGGACGTCTACAGATGATATTTTGTCTTGGGATTATATTTTGATTACATTTTGTCTTGTGAATTTAGTGGGACATTCAAGTATGGTTGATCATTTGTTTTGTTTCTCTTGTTTCAGAACCAGGTGTACCACTAGCAAGTGAGGTGATACGGGTCAATACTTCAACCGTTTCACTAATGCTTAATTCTTGGCCAGACAATGGATGTCCTGTGCGCTATTTTGTGGTCCAGTACAAGGCATACGCAGATACGGACTGGCTATTGGTGGCCAATAATGTCCAACCGCAACACGACGGCCTCCTCATTCCGGATCTGCAGCCAGCCACCTCTTACATGATCTTGATCACAGCCCATAATGACGCTGGGTCGACCGTGGCCCGTTATCAAGTAGCTACTCTCCCATTACCAGGTAAGCCTTTTATGTTACAGTTAGTAATTTAACAGTGTTAAAATGGAGTGCTCACCTAAACTTAGCGTGAAACAAATTGGAAACGAGCAAAGGTGATTAAATTCCATTGATTGAAAGTGTTGATTTGATGACTTATAATACAATTACACGTAGAAAAAGAAAATATCTACCCCCCAAACAAAACTTGTTAAGGATTCCCGCCAAGCTTTTCGGCCGTGTGAAGTCGTGATATCAAACGCCAAACTCTTTCGCCAAGCTAATCCCACCGATTAATAGTTCGAAGGTTTAATGAAATATATGAAAATTGCTTACAGCGCAATTTTCAATTATGTCATTTAACATGTGAAGTCTTAGTCGGTGGGATTAGCTTGGAAAAGAGTTTGGCGTTTGATAACACGACTTCACACAGCCGAAAAGCTTGATGGGAATCTTTAACAAGTTTTGTTTTGGGGGATAGATATCAGATATTTTTGGTCCAAATTGATGAAATCCAATATTTTTTCTTAGTAATTATGAGATGATGGAAACACCAATCTGGTTTTCTGGTTTGCTCTTTATTTTTCTTTTCAAAATGCAGGTTTTTTTTGACATGAAGGACTTTTTGTATTGTAAGGGTTTTTTTGTTGTTTGTTCTCTGTCTTTGTTTGAAGAAAGGATGGACGCTGAGAAAAGGTGACGAATTTGTTGGTCTACATGCGGTCGATGAAATAGGTGGAGGCCATCATCAATGAATGCCAATAAAATAATTAAAACCACTGCCAACCCACTTTACTGCACACCAACTCATCAGAACAACAAACGAAACACGTCATTTTGGCAGAAGTGAACCGTGCTGATCTCGTACACAATATTGAGCAGAAGAGCATCCCGATTTGCCACCTTCTGGTGTGAGTGGTGATGAAATTCGTGGCTCTCCCATAGTAACGTAATAATAATGGCGCCAGTTTTTCTTCCCCCATCCCCCCCCCCCGCCTCCCAACCAACAATTCCATTCCCTGTTGTGGGGTTGTTGGTGGCGAGGGGGTAAAGGGGGAAGTTGTATGTGAGTGAGGATCTTCAAATGTAAGTGCAAGTACTTAGTGGGGCGAGAACATTGGGGGAAGGTGCTAATGGGCCGACCAACGCCATTGCGATGCATTCTGCAATGCAGACTGAACATTCTTTTTGTAGATTTATGTAAAATCTGCAATCAGAAAAAGGATGTATAGTCATATATTGTTATTGTAACATTGGGAGAGCCATGAATCTCACTCAGTCATACTCGCACGTGGCAAATTAGGAACAAGGACTGGTATATGCTTTCCGGTTAGCATTCTAAACATCAGTGTGGTTCATCTTCTGTAAATCATGTTCCAGATGAGTTATTTCTCGTTCTGGCAAGCTGCTCTGCACTGAGACGAGTGGCTATATGTTCGCCCTTCTTTTTATTGTTTTTCTTTAGTATTTGTAGTTTGTTCACTTATTGTCGACCTTTGATAAAGGCCCCAAGTGCCTGAAAATTCAGAAATAACACAAAAATAAACAAGTAATCGTGCTAGTGGAAATATCAGACGCCAAGAATTGTCCACCAACTGACCACCAAAAGTGTGTAATGTTTTCCGCTAGTTTAATGAAATAGACATAAGAAGTTACTTCAACACCGTGCATCCAATTTGATACACAGCAGAGTCACTTCATCAGGGAAGCTGTCTGAACGAGATTAGTCTCCTTTCGACAAGCCCACAGCACTCAATACCGTAGAGAATAAAGATTTTCGAGACGTACTCGAGGATGATATCAGTCTACTCTTACACCAACATATTTAAAGATATTGAGGTATATTAAATAAATATACAAACAGGCGATGAGAATTGAAACTGCAGTGAGTTGTGGAGTTTTCTAAACATCAGGCCTTAATTTACTTCCCCTCTGAACACGCGGTTCACTGACAGTTCATCAGCAGTAGGCCTCCACATTCTGTATACAGTCTGTGTACTACCAGCACATTAGACTAAATTAAATTTAAAAAGCACCTGTAGTATGTTACAAAGTAAGAGCCAGAAAGTGCAGACATTACATTAAAACTTACAGCTTTAATGTACGTTTGTGTTTTTCCGGTTGTTACTTTGTAACATATACCAGTACACTCATTGTGTAGTGCCAGTAAACAATTTGTGTGGAGGCTGAGCTAGTACACAGCGATGTGTACTGTTTGTGCACACCGTCTTCAGCATCTATACATGCTTGCGGATTTGAAATAATTTGCAACCGTAAATAACAGTTACCAGGAGCGGCATAAAAAAAGATGCTGCAGGGCTTGACGGAGTGTCCACGATAATATCACCGCATGTTCCAGCTATCGTTCTGCGTTGCAACCATATGCGGCCAAACGTAGAACGACTGGTCGTTAACTATTTTCGGGGATAACCCAGGTTAAAAATATGCCGTATATGTTTTAACCTAATGAATAAGTGCAAAAAAAAAACTTATTCGTATCACTCGTGCTACGATTATTCTTGGCACGTGACAACTTCCCGTGCAACGCTTCCCGTACACTGAACGATTTTGAAGCGAGCAAGGCGATGGCTTCTTCAAGTCAAGGCCGACTGGGTAAAAATCGCCTGTCTAGGCTCCGGGCTTAACGCCAGTTGACACGTATGCCGTAAAGTTGACACCTTTCAATGTTGCTGTGACAAATTCTGTGGCGATGTTGAATCAAGTGGCCAGGGCCAGTCGAAAATCACAACTTGTGTCCCAGACGACCTTGTGACAAGAGCGGGGTCGAGGATTAATGGCACGTCGACAGCTAGGTCATTACCACCGACCTCAGTCACAGTGCAGTGGTCCGGGTCAAGGGATGTAATAAAGAAGGGATAGTTACCACATGGACGCTCCACTGGACGTGCATGCACTCACAGGCTCTTGCAGTTACGTAAAAGGAAACTAGTGTTGTTGTTATTGTTGTTTAATTGTGATGGAGTACGAACCCGAACTGGGTTATCGCCCCACTGTGGTGGGAGGGATAATTTAGCAGGAGAAATCCGTTTTTGAAAGCAGTGGAAGTATACAGAACACTGGTTGCGACTAGGTAGTCGCTGCAGCCGCTTGTTCAATATCCATACACTTCAGTAATTGACGTAAGTGAAGCGGGGACGGCATCCCTTCCATGCCCTTTTCGGTTTTTCTTTAACTGTAAAAGGTAATTTATTATCATTATTTATTATCAATTAGCTTACTTTAGCAGTATTGTATTTTTTTACTCTCGTCTTTTCATCGAATTCTGCAATTCTGTAACATTAGCGTGGTGCGCTAAAATGGCCTAAACGACCTGGTTCCGAAAGCTGCTGATGTTCATACATGTAAATCTCTCGGTAATTAAATTCATATTTTACCGCTCCCTGTTAGTATTTGGAAAGAGCGGGCCCGTTGTGGTATTAGCATAAACCATTCGTCACAAGGGAAGGGAAGGCTGGAATGTAGCAGCATCCAATCGATCGTGTTCTCATGCCGTCCAAAAATAGGTCCTCCCTTCATCATTAGCTAACTGCCTCTCATAACTACACGGCTGATAAGGGAGGCATTGTTTCGGCTTCCGTATGGTTTGCTTTCTTTTTAATTGGCTTTATCACGTCGTGCTTTTTTTTTTTTTTCCTTTTCGTGGCAACTCACGACTGAGAAACTGAAGCCACCACAAGAGGCTTTTGTTCCCTCCCTTTCTTTGACTCGTGTGGTACCGAGAATTTTGGAATATAGTGGTTGTTTTTTGTTTGTTTTGTTTGGCTATTCAGACCGCATTATTTAGGATAGCCATCAGCGTTAACAGGACAAACAAATTAGCATATTCATAGTGAATAAGCAGGTTCTTTTTAACTGCTAACCAGTAATCTGGGACCGAGATTAAATTTATGCGTATTTTATTGCATGCAGTGTACACACACTTCTTTCTTAACCTTGTGGCGGAACATCCCTAAGTATGGTTCAGAGAACTTTTGAGAACGGCATTGTCCCGTGAGGTCACTGCTGCAACTAAGCTTTTTTCAAAGAGTAAAATGTAAGGCGCCAAGTGACTAAACAATGATGGGTTCAAGGTTGCAGCCCATTTTATAGCAGCTTTGTGTAAAAATTTGGGCCCTCGGCTCAGAATTTAAGGCTCCTTTGCCTCCTGGTTCCCCGGGTAGCTCGCACCCTTTGCACCCCCTTAGTTGCGACACTGCAGCCGTGTAGGGTACCACCTCGGTTAGGAATTAGCAAGGATAATTTTAAACTAACAGTTGGGTAGGCCGGCTTCTGAAAAGTCTTCGATTTACAGCCGGACGAAGCAACCAACCCCACGTCATCTCGTGATAAGACCTTTCTGTCGTCTCTGTGGTCGGTATAAAGAACGTGTAAAAACGACGGCCGTCGTGTTTCGTGAACTTCATGCCATAAATTGTTCCGGATAGAAAGATGTTTGCTCGAAACAATCTCGGAATGCGGCGTTAATTTTCGCAGTGAAAAGAGTTTCCTGCATCCCCCCCCCCCCCCCCCAATAGTGGAAAAAAAATGGCGCTGACGTCTCCAGATGCACATTTGGTTTTGAATCATGTGGCCGGGGGACGGGTTATCTGTTGGCTTGACCCTGCCTTCACGCTGGGGATATGACTGTCCGTTGGCACATGTTTATGGAGGTACCGAACGCGCAACCAGGCCGTGAATCGCGTCGTTTAACGCGCTTACTGCCTGATGGAAATTTACAAGCTCTACCTTCTTCCCTGCTGCTGTCCCGCCCGTGCAAGCGCCACTCAACTCGCCAACTGATCCCCCTGGCTGCTTTACGGCAGCTAATATGCATGAACCGCATTAAAAACCGCCATGAATCTTGTGCGTCATTGTTTCTGGAATACCACTCATTCAGCCGATGCTTCTAAACTCACACGTCCATCTTGTACGATTAAATTGCCTTGGCGCCTTTGATCGCATGGAATCAGAAACAATTTCAGTTATCCCAGGTATACAGGGTGTTTGGAAATTGGTGTCAAAAATTTTCAGGGCTTATATCTACTATGAAAACAAGGAAAAAACTCCTAATAAACATGGGTCCAATTCTGCTTCGTTTTGGAATTAGACCTTGCGGAAGGTAACGAACTTTTCAAATTATTACAGTGGTGGTACACGGAATCACGAATTCCAAACATAATGAACACTGATTTATTAAATAAACAGTAATGATAATAAAAAATCTTCTGGAAAGACCTCCCTTCCAAACTTCGCCGTTTAATTATTGTTTTTTTAAGTGTTTTGAATCTCACAAAAAAATATTTTGTTATCACAAAAATTGTTTTTCATCACTAAAGGTTCTGTCTACATTATTATTATTATTATCATTATTATTATTATTATTTTATTCAATTAAATTAATGGTAATTTTATTTGCATTTTGTGATTCCGTTTAACCATAATTGCAATAAACTTCTAAAGTTACCTTAGGCAGGATGTGATTCAAAAACGAAGCAAATTTGGAACCATGCTTAGGAAGAATTTTTTACTTGTTTTCATGGGAAAATCAGCCCAGAAAAAAACTTTGATACCGATTTCTGATGAAAACAAGTAAAAAATACTGAAAGTTGAAAGTTGATGCTGAGAATAGTGATGTTGAATATCCATCCGAACACAAATGTCATCACGCTAAAAGGGAGGGGAGGG
>JAHWFP010013563.1:49929-72052 GCA_023313725.1 Lithobius niger
TTCATAAAATCATAAAATCATGCATTTGACCGTAAGAAACCATGACAAGCAAACAAAAACACAATTAGAACAGGATCTTCCACGTTTTGCATGCTCTTTCAATTCTGATCTCATCTGTAAGGTCCCTAAGGAAGTTGAAGATTATTCACAAGGCACAATGCTCGATCCTAATTCACTCCTTACTGCATAGCTAGGGGACTATGCACATAGCGTTTACATATTAGGCTATCAGCAGAATTTATCCTTCTGCTGCACCTCGTAGGCAGGGATCCAACCTTTCCGTCAGATACCCAACACCAACTCGCCTCTCTGTCCTTCTTTAGGTTGTATTTATGCTCTGGAGAACAATAGGAGTATGCCTAAGGCGTCACGTCACGTGACAGGCTAATAGGTGTGATCTGGTCCTCACTGCTTGTGATCAATAACACAGGCTCGCTACCTGGATGTTGGCGCTTAGCCATCAATCGTGTGTACACAGTAGACAGCGGCGTGCAACAGCCATGTTTAACGGCAAGGTGCCCTGCGGCGGTTGCGATCTCCGTGCGTGTGTGTTGTCGTACGTGTAAGCCCGTTACACATTTACGTACTAGTTTCTGCATTGGTAACTATTAGTTACAAGTAGTTTTTCCGTCTTATAACTTCGGTCGGAACGGTCGTTAAAGGCTAGGAGTTAGGAGTTGAAAAACCTGTAACCGAATTTCGTTTGAATCGATTCACGCAATCCAAAATTATTTAGTTAAATGGGCGGAAAGTCGGATTCCCTCTCCCCTCCCCCTCCCCCACCACCTCCTATCCCAGCTGTCCACGAAGTTCTTCATCTTAAGATCATGTGCCTTCGTCGTTCGGCCTAGGTTTAAAGAATATCTATTTCACTCGAATCGGTTCAGGAGTTCAGCTGTATAATTGAAAGTGTGTCCATTTTTCCCCTTGGTCTAAGCCGGGCGTCTTCTTGTTAGATTCGTTTCGGCACCATCTACTTTCTGTTCCATTAGTCTGCTTCTTCTGAAGCGTTCCTGCTTGTTGTTAGTAACAAAAACAATCCAAGTTGTTAAATATAAGATCAGGAGTTTCCCAAGTCCAAAAACTAGTAATTTATGTTTTTGTAATAGTTTTGATTGTAAAACGTTCGACGATCTAACATTTTACATTATAGGAAAGGTAAAATCACCAACCCCTTTACTATTAACGTTTTACAATATGATCGAAAGGTCTTAACTTGTTTTTTTCATGCACTTGGTCGTGCCGATACTTTACTAGCACGATATTTTCGGTGGTTCGCCGTTGTTTTCTAACCTTCTTGGAAAAATTAATTGTCATGGCAGGTTGTCATGGCATTACATTACTCTTTAGGACATTTCAATTATTAAATAAAACTAAATCGATAAATGCATCTGACTTGCCTTGCAATGAAGTTTTACTTACTTTTTTTTAAAGGTGGTTTAAGAAAGGTGGTTGGAATATCTGTTGTGCGCATGGTCTGATAAGGTCATAATGAACACGTTACTATTAAACGAAGAAGGGCCAAAAAATGATCAGATCAATTAAAAACAAAATATGCTTCCTGACAAATAACTTCCTCGTAATTAACATGGAAAGCAAAGATATAATCTAATCTCGACGTGTAAAGTACACGAAGACAGACATGTAATAAGTTAATTACACAGTGTAATCAAGTCATTCAGAAAAATACAATAAAACCACATAAATATAGCAGCTAAAAATGCAGCAACGTTTCAAGAAGGTGACATATTGGTTTCGTCAATCGACTAAATAGATTGAAAGGAGTGAAAAATCTACCATGATTTCTCCATTATCGGAAATGTTTTCTTTATTGTATTCATTGCATTATTTTTTCTTATTACCAGGGAATGCAGACCACGCTTACAGTATGAATCATCGAATATCTCCAAAAATATTTGCTTCATTCATCCTATTGTATCCTACACATGACTGGGGAAAAAACGGCTCTTTTGTTTCTTGTTTTAGGTATGACAGCAGCCATTCCCTTTGACCGAGAAGAAGGCAGTCGACCTCTGGCCTGGGATATCTCGGTTACCATGCCCCTTGTCGCTTCCTTGCTCGCCCTCCTCATCATGTTAGGTGGAGCGTGCGTGTTTGCCAGACGTCGAAAGGTCACCATTTACCAGAATAACAGTAAGTAATGGAAATTATAAATAAACTAGACGTATACCTGGCGTAAGCTATAGGCCGGCAGCTGTTTGAAGGTATTATTTCCTTTTGCTTTGTTTATTTAGTTTATTACGTTGTTACGCTGCAGTGTTACGTTTGTTGCATTGTTTCATACTCATCTCAGGACATGGTAAGAAACATGAAATCTTTTCCGAATTTCTTTTACACCTTCAGCCACTATCTTCCCGCTTGTGTTCCATACTTGCCATCGACGACGGAAAAAGTAGGCTAACATGAAGCTACGAATTAGGTTAAGATTTGCGCAATGAACATTATGCATCCCACCCTTGACATGGTAAGAATTTCCTAGGATTATGTTTCCACAATGCAACTCTTCTGGTTGATTATAAAGGTCTTGTAATTCCAGGAATTTTCAGGTTTCTGAAAGTAAGAAGCATACATCGATAGGCGAGCGGTGTTTATCAAATAAAATTCGAAAGTTTTCAGTGCTGTCTGCACCTTGTTCACTGGCGTACAAATAAAACATAAACACGTCCACTTTCCTTTCTGCCTGCCTGGCCCGTGAATTGGGCGTGTTTACGATTTATTTGTACTACAGTAAACAAGGTGCCGATAGCGCTGACAATTTTGGGATTTTATTTGAGTGGGGCGTGCCTCTTACTGCAAAATGCCCCCTCCCCCCCCCCGGTACAATGTTGAACTCAGGGTTCTGCTTGAAGAATTCTGTGGCGTTTTGATAAAAAGGCGTAAGTCCTTTTTTGGCATTGTTGAGGTTAGTCCAAAAATGGATGTCTATACAGTCTCTTTGCTTTAACAAAGAGAGGTTAGTCCACCCTAGCATTTTCTAGCTTATTTTGTGTATGTCCGTTGGAGGTAAGTCCACAAGCAGTCAATCTAATTTGACAAACGGTATTCAAACATACCTTCTTTCGTTCCAAAAATGGACTTATGCCCTTTTGTCAAAACGCCACAGAATTTGTCATTGAATGACGGAATGACGTTACATAGTCCCACCTTTTTAGTGATTGTTGTCAACAGATGTTGCCATCTGATGACAACAGTGCTACGATTGTTGCTATTCCTGCTTTTCTACTTCCGTCCGTTGCCTATCATGATGTAGGCTAGATGATGAACTAAAACTGTAAAAATGCTATTTAAATCAATAAACCAGGACTGACAAATTAATCAGTTTGCAACATGAGCTTATTTATATAAATAGTTCCACTAGGAACGAGAAGTACTGGACAGCATGGTGAAATAGAGACCTATATACTCGGCAAATTTGTACTACAAAATACGTAGCTACCTTATGAGGAATTTAAAAAAGTTCTGGCCTTCACGTGGTCTCAGACCAGCCAGTAAATTCTTTGCCTAATGGATCTAGGTAAGTTATGATCTGGTTCGATTCTAGGCACTGGTAGAATTTTTATATTTGCGCCGGTTGAATTTTTAATTTGATGCTGGTTATTTTTATATTCGTGCTAGTTACAATAATTTAAACAACCCAGGAATTATGTGAGGTCAAAATAGCGATCAGTTCGAGATCTTCATTCCTTATTTCTTCCTATGATCGTGACCACCTTTTGATATAATTTCACCCGTAAATGGGTAAGGTTCTATTAACACTCGCCAGTGTTAGTAAGCGTCTCTGTGTAAATGTCAGAAAGCCACCATTCTAAGAGAACATTTTAAGTCGGCCCTTTCTGTAAAATAGCATTAACACCAGGTGCAATCACGTAACAACTCTTAGCTTTCCGTACGGGCATGATCCTTTTCAATTATTTCAGTCTGGAGAAACCAGTAGTTAGACAAAATGTAATTTCAAGGGTTCACTGCAGACTTGTTAAATTCAAACTTCTTTACTTCCTCCTTAGACATAACACAATTTACAAAAATAAACATTTAACAATCCGCACATGAATCGAGAAATTGTCCAACAAGACAGTTCATGCATAGAGTTCTGTCCTTGTTGCGTTCTTGTTGGGAAAGACTTCTCTTCCCGCCAAACCATCTTCAATATAAGGGCTCGTTCCCGCTACAAAATATGGAAACACTTTCAGTAAAAAGAACGCACGTGTCTCGCACGTGGAAATTGTAGCTAAAGACCCGCATACCACACTTGGCAAATGTTTCTTTGAAGCGTTCGAATAGAACGACCTAATTATTCCTAATTACAGTCATTAGGTAATAAAGGTCAAGTCAGCAAGCAAGAGATGGCAACTTTACACCTCCAACCCAACGCTGTGATTCGTCCACAACAAATCACGGTAAGTGCAGGCCACTAGTGATGCATATCACCAGGAATGATGCACAGAAGGCAAAGATCGATCACCAACCCTTTGAGCACAAACACATCACTGCATTTGGCTGCACTGCACACCACACCAACACTGCACAACACATTCTGCACACTTCCACCACTGCACACTGCTGCACACCGCTGCACTCTTCTGCACATTGCTACACACCACTGCACTCCACAACACCACTCCACATCTACAACACGGCAACAGGACCATCTCAATATCAAACGGCCCCACTGACACACCAAATACGACACACCAATTTTACACTCTGCAGCACTCAGGAAACTCTCTCTTTAACGAGCAATCCATCCACTTATGCTTACAACACACCACAAGACAGCCCTCCAAAAAACTTTCTTTTCGCTCCATCGCTTCTCTTGCCACCCTAAACACACCATACCACAAAATACCACACACAACAATCCACCTCCCTAGATCCAACTCAAAAATACTGTTCACCACTGGAGAAAACACCTCTTTGCCATGGCAAACCCCCCTACACTCAGCACTAGGGCGTTTGTCCCCCTTTCCCCAGCAAAAAAGTAAACATGCAACACATATCCAAACAATGCTAACAATAACACTGTACACCTTACATGTTAACAACCACAAGAAAACCTCGTCAGACACAGAATTCAACAACACTTTGGGAGAAGCAAGCACACACCGCAGCTTGTGAAAAGCTTTCCCACAGCTACTGCCCCCTCCCACTTTGTCTGGTGCCCCTTTGTTCACTCTGACAGTCAAAGGCAATACCTTTGCATAGTTATTTAACATTTGCAAGCCATTACCAGTCAATCCTAACCTAGACCTGACTTTTTTCTTCGTGTTTATAACTAGTAAAGCAGCATCTGCTTCCACTTTCACCACAACTAGGCACCTACACATTTCTTTTACCCTTGCAGACAGAGGGCTACTAATAGCTTCCTCGTTCACTTGCCTGCTCGTGACATTCCCAGGTTTCCCTCCTGAATCCCACACCTGAGATCGCCTGTACAACTCTTTACCTTTCACTCCATTCTCTGCTTCCACTACCATGACATTGACTCCAACCTCATTACTAGAGTTCGGCCACTGAAAGAATGACTCGGCGTTCGTCGAATATCGCGCTTTTTTGCCAGTAGGATAGGTGCACCTTGCTAACAGCGAGTTCAATCGAGCCCAGACATGGCGTCGAATATGACTCCATTAGCAAAGCGCGGTAAAACTTAACACAGTTAAGCTCTGGAGATGTTTAAAACGTCGTCTAGTATTTCGAATCCAGAGTGAGTGAATTTGGAGAGTATAGAACTAACACGCAATCCTGAAAGTGTGCAGTGGCTGCTACTGGAGTGTTGTAACGTTTTGCTAAATTGCTACACGTCTCATGCAAGGCGCGTTAAGCCTATAGCTTTTCCGGGCAAGTGATGTAGAGACGCCGGGGGAAAAAAAAGGCCGCTTCTATCACCTATTTCGCAGCTCAATTTTTTCGACACGTCAATAAGACGTATAATTGTAGACATGCGTACAAATAAACAACTTCCTATTCTTAAGAAAGTGTCGGCAGAGCAAAGGAATGCTTGGGGTTTGCTGGAAAAAGGATAGCCGTATTGTTAGAAGTCTTGGTAAATAAAAATAAAAATCCATCGTGCTCTTATTTGTGTTATTTCCCAGCTGCTGATTACACTGTACTATATTACAAACTAAATTGACAAATTGGCATGAGGATTGGTGGGAGGGGGGGGGGCGAAGTGCACCTAGTTTTCCACATTTTTATGGTAGTAATCGGCGCTATACAGCAATTAAAGTAAGGGGCGGTGATAAAGAAAACGCGGGATAACGATGCACCGATTCCTTGTTTCGTGCTACGATTCAAAATGTTTGTCAACAGAGCAAATCATTGAAAGAAGATTCGTGCAACACTACATAGTTAACGTCTGGATAAAAGAAATCTCACGAAATGATCGGGAGTCGACAAAACAGATGTTGATTTACAGCTCCACTTTGTTCTACGTATGTAAACAAACGAGAGGTCAACGAGAGAGTTTGACAACTAACACGGTCAATGTATTTGTTTTCCCCGTTTATCTAGGATTTGCACACGTTTCAAGGTAACACGTGTAAATTTATTGTAAACTATTTTCAACTCGCCAGGCTTTTGTTATCGAAAGTAATAGAACACTGCCGAAATCACGAGAAGGCTACCGAAATCACGAGACGGCTACGGCCGATTTACCAGTTGCCATACGCAGTCCAACAGTTTTTCGTGTTAGGTATAGTATGCTTATTTTAGAGATGTGGAGCTCGTCTTATTCTTCATTTGTCTTATTTTACTTTACTTATTTAAAGTAAAATTTAAATTTTACTTATTTAATAAAAAAAAATTAAGGGGATTTAATTTAATATTTCACTATTATTTTGTTTGTTTGGATTTTGGGCAGCTGAGTTTGGATGGCTTGCCTGCGTAACTTGTTGTTGCCTGGCAACCATAGGGGAGGATGAATGATGCTTTAAGCGAGAGCGACGTTTATATTTTCAGTAACGAATCTTGTTTTTAAGTGTATATCGTTTTTAAAAGTACTTCTAGTGGAACAAAAATTTTCTCACTTCACTATGTTATGAGAGGAACCACAAATTATCTTTCTTTACTGCTAAAATTATTTTATGTGTTGACGTAGCCATAACAACGTCTCAAAACGATCATTCCGATTGAATTCATTGCTAATGCACGGACTACCTCGACCGATCGTGTACGTAGCGCTGCCAAACCATGGAAGAATCCTTGGTAAAGGGTAATGAATGGCCAAGAGTGCACCTTGCGTGCACCTAAAACAAGCAAGCGAGGTCACGACTTAAACAATCGATGATAACACCAAGTCATTCTCTTAGTGGCCCTACTATAGTAGTAACCTGTGCAATCTCATCTTTCCATCTTTCCCTCATTACATCTGCGATTTCCCTCTTTAACCTCACCTTTCTTCCATAAACTAACTCCGCTGGAGTGAAGATTGCCGTTTCACAAGAAGTAGACGTACTTGCAAACTTAACTGGTGCTAAAACATCATTCCCTTTGTCAGGATACTCCAAATCCAAATCCCTGCTACAGTCTTCCCTCGTTCCGTGCAACCTTTCTACAGCCTGAGACTGCGAATGATAAGGCTTACCATTTACAAGGCCGATTTCACGCTCTTTCAAGAAACAAGCTGCCCGTTCGGAAACAAACGGTTTTCCAAGATTCGATCGGAGTTCCACAGAGAACCCAACCCTTGAACAATTCGTTAAGTTTTCCTTTACTACCATGTGTGAGTTAGCCCCCCTGACAGCCACTGTTTCAGGATACCTAGTCGCCCTATCACAAACCTTTAAGACATGCGTATTTCCGTCAGACGTCACTTTGAAAGGTTTTACGAAATCCACTTCCACCTTAATAAAAGGCTCTGCCACAACCGGAACTAAAATCATTTCGTCCTCTCCCTTCCTCACACCTTTTCTGTATTTCTTACAGATTTCACACCACTCTATCCAATTTTTACATTGTGCACACATTCTCGGCCCATGCAATACTTCTTGCAACCTGGCAATGTTCGTTTCCGTGGCCATGCGCCCAAAATAGGCATTAACATGTGCCATCCTTACCAGTTGCTCCGTAAGCATTTTAGGTACCACTACCTGATCACCCGTCTTAGTGCCATTTGCTGCCAACCATTTCCTACTTAAGACATCATCCTTCCAAAAAAAAGATGTACATTCAATGTCAGCTGCCACTGGACATCCCTCCAACCCAGGATCAAGCACCTGCCCTTGCTTTAAAACTTCAGCTTTAACAGCTAACAAGTCTTGAATTCCTGCTGTCAACAAACCTACATTTTCTTTCCCTGCAACCGTTTCACTAATTTCCATACTCCTTACAGAGTCGGCCACAACACTAGCTTGTTTATTGACTAAAACGTGTTGTGACTGGACAACTGTATCATTTTGTGCAAGCCCATTATCTTCGACCTTGACACTAATTTCAGCAATTACCTTATTTTCACTTGCAACATTTCTAACACTTTCCCCCGTTTCCTCACCTTCAACTTTAAAAAGACCATCCAATACATCACCATCAATAAACTGATCTGCAGCCTGCTTTTCGTTACTTTTCTTTCCATTGATACCCGTTTTCGACCTAGCTGTACACGGTCCGTGTTTTGTTTACCTTTGTTTCAATTTTCTGTAGCTTTTCGTAAGACTTTTGGCTAAGCAGAAAGTCGTACGTTTCGTCTTTGAAAAATGGCGACACGCCGCATTCCAGCATAATGTAGCCATCTTCCGTTGCCAATTTTACCTTTGCCACCGGAAAGTCTGTTACGTTTTGACTTATGACTGACGACAAAACAACTCGTTTCCCAGTGAACGAACTAGCTCTACTATTTTACTTGAAACCACATCCATAAATGCACCTGTATCCAGCAAATAAATACCAGGCTTTCCATTAATTGAATATTTCTTACATAACTGGCTTTCCACCGAGTGTGTACCACTTTTACCTTTAAAAGAGCTAACGTCCTTTCCACTGTGTACACTAGGCAGTTGAGTACATACATTTCCCACTGAGGGTTTGGTAACATTGTTGGGACAATCCCTTTTCAAATGCGAGGTCGAGCTACAAATGTAGCACTTACGTGGCTCGTCCGCCTTTAAAGGCGCTCTCCTACTAGACTGAGTATTGTCGTTAGCTTGCGCATTGTAAGCCGAAGCTGCAGTACCATTGCTCGTACCATTATTACCTGAACCATTTCTAGTACCACTATTGCTATTGCTACCATTACCATTGTTACTGTTCCCATAGTTAGTAGTACCATTCCCTTGGTTGCATCCATTGTTTCTGTTACCTTGACTACCTTGATAACCATTACCATTCCGATACCTGACATAACCATTACCATTGTTACCTCCTCCACGGTAATTATTTCCGCCCTGTGGTCCGCCTTTTCCATTGTCAGAACCACTCCCCTGTCTTAGAACTGCTTCTTGGCGAATAGCGCAGTAATCGTCTGCAAGCGAAGCTAAGTTCAAAACAGACTCTTGTTTACCCTTATCAATAAGCCATACTCTTATCAGACTTGGTACCTTATTCAAAAAGTCCTTTATTAATACCTGCTGGAATAAGTTTTGGAAAGAATCCCCACAATCAAGTTCCTTAACCCATTCAGTACCCAGTGTTGTCAAAGTGTGAGCAAAATCTAAGTACGTTTGTTTATCAGTTTTTTTTGCTGACCTAAACTGGTTATGTAAACACTGCTCTGTAACATTAAATCTTACTTTAAGAGCTTTAACACACAGATCAAACTTTGCAAAGTCATCATCAGAAAGACGCATGCGTGTTTCCCGCTCTTTCCCTGTTAACAAAGATAACAATCTGAAAGGCCACTCTTCTTTGTTAAAGCCCATCCTATCACAAATTCTAGTAAAACCAGACAAGAAAACTAATATGTTGTCTTCCTTCTCCCTGAAGGGTTGGCATAACTTCGACATGTCGTAACGTTTTTCTTGTTGTACAGACTCTGTTTTTACCTTTAATTGTTCTTGCTTAAAGGACAACTCTCTTGCCTGCATTTCATCATTATGCTGCCTAGCATTTTCGCTAATACGCAGCTCACGCTCCTGTTTCTCCCTCGTTAATCTATCTTCCCGTTCCCACTTCTCCCGTTCTAGCTCTTCGTGACGATCCAATCTTTCTCTTTCTATAGCTAATTTTTCTCTTTCAATTTCGTCCTCCTTCTCTCTTAATTCTATTTCCCTTGCTAATTTTTCCCTTGCTAATTCGTCCTCCCTCTCTTTTAATTCTATTTCCCTTGCTAATTTTTCCCTTGCTAATTCGTCCTCCCTCTCTCTTGAAGCCTCCTCCCTTTTTAATTCTTCTTTTCCCTTTTACACTTAACCTTTCGCTCTCTAATTCAGCCTCTCTTAACTGGCGCTCTTTCATTTCTTGTTTGTCTTGTAACTCCCTCTCCTTTTCTTCATTTATTACCCTTTTAGCCTCCTCTACAGTTTTAACTGCTTCTGCGAGATCATCAGCCAACAAAGTTCCTCCCTCCAACCCACCTTTAAACATAGCCAGAATTTCACTTTTTCTCTTAGGCGCATGCAACCCTAATTCCTCGCACACAGCTTTCAATTCAACCACAGTTTTATCACTAAGCAACTCCATTGTAAAATTACTTAATTACCTAAGCAACCAACAATCAAAAAATAGCACCAACACGCACAACAGTTCCCGCAAGCTTTAAACAACACTTTTTCCCCAAACGCCCTAATACCAAGGTGTAAAAAAAGTTTGCCACAGCTCACCTGTTGCCGCGTTGTGGAGACGCCGCCAAGACGACTTCTACATCCAAACTGACGAACCCAGGCTTGCACTGACGATGACTTCAAACTATTTCGCTTCTTCCATTACCGGAATTCGCCGAAATCTTCCTTCTCACACGACGAAGTGCAGCATTACCGCCCACTCTCGCTGATCGGAATGTTCTCCGTCCCTCGTCCAGTCGCAATCTTGTCTGCCAGCTCAGCTTTTCCGTCTCTTGACTCGTCTTTCTTGAACAGCAGGAAGCCCCTTTAATATTCCTCCCACGCTGGTTGCCGCCAAAGTCGAAATTCTGCCATGGAAAGTGAACCCACTGAGTTGGAGAAGCTCACCACTACCATCTAAGTTGACATTACCGCCGACTTTCGATGCAGCTGTGTTCCTTTAACGTGAAAGTCCGGATGTAAGCCAAAACTGCTGGTTTCTTCGACGTGTAAGTCCGGCTTGACGACTGCCACCAATGTATTTACTTTACACTTGATGCAGACGCAATTTGCTTCACCACTGCCAATGTAGACACAAAGGCAGCACCCTGACCGTTGAAACTCGAACAAATCGACATGAAATCCAGCTGCTTCCTCGACGTGAAAGTACGGCTACACCGCTGCCACCAATGTAATTTCAAGGGTTCACTGCAGACTTGTTAAATTCAAACTTCTTTACTTCCTCCTTAGACATAACGCAATTTACAAAAATAAACATTTAACAATCCGCACATGAATCGAGAAATTGTCCAACAAGACAGTTCGTGCATAGAGTTCTGTCCTTGTTGCGTTCTTGTTGGGAAAGACTTCTCTTCGCGCCAAACCATCTTCAATATAAGGGCTCGTTCCCGCTACAAAATATGGAAACACTTTCGGTAAAAAGAACGCACGTGTCTCGCACATGGAAATTGTAGCTAAAGACCCGCATACCACACTTGGCAAATGTTTCTTTGAAGCGTTCGAATAGAACGACCTAATTAGTCCTAATTACAGTCATTAGGTAATAAAGGTCAAGTCAGCAAGCAAGAGATGGCAACTTTACAAAAACGATACACATTAGTGATGATAAAAGTAATTCTTCTAAATGTAATCCTATTCTCCAACACACAAACAGGAATCCAAACAAACTTTTGGTGTAGATGCTATTACTACTCTTACAAACAATCGCACTTTATGAACTGTTCAGTAAATCTGTAGTGGGAAATAGAATGAAATCTTTTCCGCCTTCAGCCAATATCTTCTCGCGTTTGCTCCATACTTGCCATCGACGGAAAAAGTAGGCTAACTTGAAGCTACAAATTAGGTTAAGATTTTCAATATAAAAAAAAAAATTACTGCTTCTCCCATGAATCATGCTAAGATCACCAACTTAATTTTTTATAACCATTCTGAAAAAGCTCCTTATTCATCGTTTTCTTTAAATTTGCTGTTGAAGTATTTAAATTTTGCATAATTATATATACAGGGTGATTCATGAAGTTCTGAAAAATAGGCCTATGAATGTAGGCGTAAAAATGTAGACCTATAAGTTGTAGGTTTACAAAATGTAGGCCTATACTGTAGGGGTGCCTAATTTCATTACACATGACACAAAAACCTTTGTTCAATCTAATGAAGGCTTGCTATGTGCATTCCATGAATTAGCCTACTTGTGCGGATCTCCACCTGCACTTGACGGGAAAATTTTGTAATTGTGTTGTAGCAAACTGCGTGTTGTTAGGTCGTACGTGTAGTATTACAATTCCGTCGTAGGCACCTTCTTTGAACGTAGAAGTTGAACGTTAGGTTGAAACGTGTAGGCCTGTGAGACATGCCCCCAAAGTAAACTATTGAGGAGAGGATTGAACAAGTCCTGCTTTGTAACAGTTACTGACCAATTTCACCCGCGCCATACAGAAAGAGATAGGCCATGCTACAACAAACACAGTCAATAATTTTTTGCGGAAACATGGTCTGTGGCAGACGACTGGGAGCATGTATAAGTCGTCCACGTTAGGCTACAGATTAAGAAAGTACGCTTGCCGTAATTGAGTCCATCGAAGCAACCCCTCGAAGATCAACCAAACCAAATACCAACCAAACAGCCATCCATAGAATCCTTGATGAGGAGGACTATGACAGAAGACTACAATTCACACAATGGAATGTTGAAACCATTGATGATGTTGCCACATTTCTACGCCGTGTGGCAATGACTGACGAGGCCTATACTTCATTACCTACGTATTACCTAAACAAACAAAACACACGTGAATATATCATCACAAACCCACATTACACAATAGAGGGACTCCACCAACATAATTCCAGCACGAGTGTGTGGTGCGGGTTTGTGTGTTCACGGTTGATACGACCATTCTTCATTGATGGACCACTAAATGTGAACGGTATTTACAGCTTCTCCAAGATGAGATTCAACTATCCATCGAGGAGGAAATGCAGCTTGCCCATCTTAATACCGTATGGCTCCTCCCTACTTTGGACGCAATATACGGAAGTGGTTGGATCAAACCTTTGGTGGCAGGTGGATTGGGAGGGGAGGAGCAGTAGAATGGCTACCCAGAACTCCTGATTAACCCCTCCTGACTTCTTCCAATGGGGCTATCTGAGGGACAGGCTAGGCGCAGCACTATACATCACCCGGGAACCGTTCAGGAGCTAAGCCAATGTATAGTGTTGAGATCTGTCAAAAAATTACACTGGATATGATTGAGGGAGTTTGGCGAAATCTTGATCAAAGGCTTCACCATTGCATTGCAGACAAGGCGGACATTTCAAAAATGTAGTGTTGAATTAATGGGGATGTGGCGTACTTTTATTCCGAACCAGGAAATATCTAATTTTTATATCCGACATTCAAACAATGTCGGCGTTCAATCTGGCAGCTACATTGTTTTTTAGGCTAGCTTAAGCAGGCTACATTGCAGTACTATAGATGCACTGCGGTTGAAAATATCAACGTATTTCAAACCTTTTTCGTTACGTGCTCAAACCCTGAGTTCAGAATATTCATTAAATTTGACTAAATTGTTTAGAGGTTTGTAAAGTTTACGGCTTGGCAATCCAAATGACTGCAATACATGAATACGGTTGGAGATATCACGAATTTCAAACCTTTAAGGTTACTGGGTTCAAATCCTGGTTCCACAATAAAATATTGCACAAAGTTAATGAGATAGAAAAGATGAGCTCACATGCTTGTAGCTTGGGTACAGTAGGGGCCATGCTATACCGGTTGAGCACATTTTATTTCCTGGTTGGGGGTGGGGGGAGGGTGAGCAGGAATTACTACCCCATTCATTTATGACGGGTTTTCCACTGATACAATAACCTAAGGTGCACTCTACAATACTTGGAGTAATCATGTGAACATCATCATTTTATTAGGTCTATTATAGGCCTACGTTTTATAGGCCTACGTCATATAGGCCTATTTTTCAGTACTTTATGAATCACCCTGTATATAAAATAGTGTATATATATACATACATGTGCACATATGTGTATATGTGTATATACGGGGGGGGGATTGAGGCTTAATGGCGCGTCGACAACTTGGTCATTAGCGCCAACCTCAGTCACAGTGCAGTGGTCCGGGGGTATATACGTACATTGTACGTGTATGTATATTCATATAAAAAAATCTTGCCACTCAGGTGAGGTAGAATTAACTGAACAAAAAACGGATTCGCCGTTTAGAAAAAAAAAGCATTAAAGCTCGTATACCCATACTCACAGCTGTGAAGGTACACGAATAAAAACGCATTAGAGTTCACTCGAACGCAACGAACTATAATTTGAACTCCAATTCCAGGGAAGAAGGAATGGTTTTATTTATTGGTTATGTCAACGTCTGTTTGTACGTGTTTTAAATTTTTGTTGTGTTTCATGTGAGTGTGTATGTTGTATTTTGTGTGCGTATTTTATTTGTATGAAGTATCCAACCGTTTTCTTTGTTTGATTAGCGATGTACATGAATACGTGTGTATGGAGACTGGCATGTCACAATTCTTGTTTCCTGGAATTGGAGTTCAAATTATAGTTCGTTGCGTTCGAGTGAACTCTAATCCGTTTTTATTCGTGTACCTTCACAGCTGTGAGTACGGGGATACGAGCTCTAATGCTTTTTTTTTCAAAACGGTGAAGCCGTTTTTTGTTCAGTTAATTTGTTGGCTTTTTTCGCTTCCATTTTATTGTACATTGCTACGGTCTGGTCTGTCATGTGTTGGTATGTCCACTGTACACCCAATTTTGTTTGCGAAAAAACGAAACATTAGAAATGCGTATTTCTGTTCAGGTACTTCTGTATTTCTGTTCAGCTTTACCCCACGTTTGTTTTTTGATGGCAACACACTAGCGTATGTCAAGAGTCAGCATGGGTCAGCTGATGGGTAGTTGATTCTGCATTGTTGCAAGTAAATACAGTATTGTGGCAAACAATCGCGGAAACAATTCAACTAGCTTTCGGAAGCCTGCATTGAAGAAGTAAATAAATCATTCAGTCATGTCGGCCGTCCAATCTTGAGGCCTTAAGGCCTCGAAATTATAGACTTTGCACCATGTAGTTTAAAACTGAAAGATTAAAGCGAAAACCAAGACCATTTCATTTTGGTTGTCGACAACGATTGAATATAATTAACGGAGCCGCAGCCAATCCAATCCAATGTACTTTATTGGGGCCTCGGCCCTAGGCCATGCGCCCACCCTAAGAACCGAACCAACACCCAAAGTCGCAGCCCGAAGCTACCACGACAATCTTTCCCCGTGCCCGAGCATCGTTGCATCTTGTTCGAGTAAGGTACAATCCGATCTTGTGCACCTTGCCTATTGTTGACCATTGTTACATGTTGCAGCATTGCATTCCCGGCCCCCGCCGCAGCCGCCGCCGCCTGTCCAATTTTCTGAAATTCTCGTGTGCAAATGAACTCTAATATACAGGCCGTGTATGTAAGTGTGCCAAAGAACAGAAATTCGCTTTGGAATAGGACACAGTGTAGTCTTCTCTTGTACCTGGACTAAGAATTGGGATTTTGTATCCAGCTTGCACCTCCATGAAAGAGATCTTTAGAGGACAGGCGGTAGAATTACTTCTTCTATACCTGAATAAATACCGGAGGGACTCTAAGGCCCGTAAACTCGTCAGTGTGGCCCCAATTTACAGCTTGGTCAGCTTGGTGGTTCGAGAACACAACATATCCTGCCCTTTTTTAATAGTCGTAAACTGGACGAACTGTTGAAAACGGTTGCAAATAAACAGACTTTTACACAACCTTTACACATTCGAAGTTTATTATTTTTGGCACCATTCGAGCAAAGGGGAAAGATCTCTGAAGCATACTTGCAACTGACGTGGTTTGCAACGTCAAAATGTAAGTAGGTGAGGTATTGATCAAATGTGTCCACTCAAGAATTAATTATTACACTGAGCCAGTGAATGTTAGTCTAAATATGACCACGTTAACTAAATATGTATATTTAGAAACAGAGACTTGAACGAAGCTAATTAATTGCTCGTTTCATTATGTATAATTATGTTCTAGGCATTTGCAAACGAAGAGAGTTCACGTGTTTAATGAAAACCAATTTGTAATTTGTATTAGTTACTGCCCACTGTGTCAGTTACCAGTATTTGCTTGGTCAATGCTTCGACTTGTAATACGCTAAACCGAACATATTACCACGCTTCAACGTAATATTGCTAATGTTTGCTTACGTTCTCTAGAGGATTGTCTAATCCATTTCCAAATAATTCAATATTTAGTGAAACAGCCATGAAGCCCTCTTTTCCACGAATCCAACGTTGCCTTGGTATGCTTTTAACTGTGACGTCATCTCCATCCAATGGAATTATTTTATCGGTGAGCAGGCAGGATTATTACTTGACCCTTCGTCACATGTTTGCCTGCTGGTCCAGCTACCTTACATGCCAGCATCTTTATCGAGCAGGAGTTAAACTAAAGGTCTCTATGAATGCTGGTGCTGCTTTTGCTTGGAGCCTTATAAGAGAAACATGGTTTCCCATTAGTTTTCCTGTGGTTGGTTGGTTGATGTAGGTACGGAGCTCGGGCTGCAAAGCTATCATCCCCACGCACACTGTAGACCACGCATCGTGACTAGCAAAAATGAGGAAGCAGAAGCGTTTATGCGATACCTAGAAAAAGGTAATAATAACTTCAGGGGATGACTGATATCCTCACCAGATGCCATGGACAATCAGAAGCCATGCAACCCGTCTTGATGCCTACCCTCCCCCAACACTACAAGTTATGAAACAGCTGGTGAGTGAGGAGTGGAAGCGAACCAAAGAAGATCTCTGCCATCTTATTATCAAAACCAATTATGCATGCTGCACTCGGACATATCCAATCGCGCCCGTGTTCTCTGATGTTGAACATGGCCACACAGACCAAAAAATAACTTACTCACCCATCTTCCCAAACCACCTGTCCACTGGCCTTGCTGTGGACCTCATGACGTCGAACTTCTGACTGACCATCATTCATCCCACGTCTCAAAATTAATAACCTCACTCTATCTCATGGGTTGTCAGAACGGATGAAATGGGTACCGTGTTTCCCCCTTAGAGTCTCCTCTAGGCAATCCAATCCTATCTCTCATTTACCAAGACCCCAAAATCCGCGGGATCCATGCAAACTAAAATTCCCTGCCCACAGCCCGCGACCTCTGCTACAAAATAACCAGCCAGATAGCGAGCTGCATACACACCCATTGTCCAGATATTTACACATTGCCTGCAATCCACATAAGTGGACAGTAATTACTGCCCTCCATGTCCACACCTAGTTCCTACAACAACTCGAGCGGTAAACATATCCCTGCTTCCTCCAGTCCATACGCAAACAATGCTACCCTCAACACCGTAACCTCTCCTACGGGACCTACGGTACCACCACTTCCACTACCTCTCGACATACATCCAGAGTAAAGGAGACATCCTAGTAGGCACTAAACCTGGGCCCCAAATGCTACTTCAGCTAAACTCCTAGCCAATTTCTAGTACATATATGTTGGCAGCACAACTTGCCCATCAAATCGTCCTTCCCCAAGCTCTGTGCAGCCACTCATATCAGCCAATCTATAATAAAGGAGGCCGATAGGCCAATGGTGAGCACCTGCTCCGAGCAGGTCACCTGTAGATGGCCGCATCCCTGCCAAACCTTCTGATCTTTAAATGACTGTACTGTCCACTGCTGTGTCCAGTACGAGAGTCCAAAACATGAACCAAATCGTTCGTTGTTCACAATAGGGATCGGCCGATATGAGTTTTTACCGATCCGATCCGATACCGATGTAGGGTGAACCGATAAGAAACGATTCAATACCGATACTGATGTTGATGCTGATAATAATAATAAAAAACACAATTAAAAATTTAACTTCCATACAAATGCAACTGCAGTTTCTGGTTTCGCATGTGTTCTAACTGCCGAGATTATCCAAAAAGTTCTTTGCAGCAATAATAGCATTTTTACTCTTATTCCTATGTACGGATTCAGTACTTTCATCTTCTAGTTAGAATTTAGGTTTGTCGTTGTAAAACTTTAGAGCGTCAGAACCATAACGTGCTACAATTTCTTTACAAACTTAACCAATAGCTCTGCTTTTCTCACTTGGTTGTTGTTTTTGCGGCACTTTGTGTCAGTTTTGTGGGAAAAACGGTTGCATTTCTTGGCGTAACTAATATCTATATCGGAAGCCTCACAGTGGTCCGATACCGATATGGCAAAAACACCGATAAGTACCGATTATACCGAAACCGATGTCAATATCGGACTATCCCTAGTTCACAAGCTCATGGGCAGCACCCTACCACAGTGGAAAGGACCCCAGCTGGTGTGGAATACACTGCACCCAGAACTGAATACAAAAGAACGTTCCTGGCTTGCTGATCCAGTCCAACACACTGAAAGGCCCCCACTATGTTCCCTTACTGACAATACAAATGTTGTTGAAAGATTTCGACGAGGTGAAGATGTGCGCCACCTTACAGTCTACCGACTACCCCTCAAAATACGTCTGCTAAGTTCAGAATTCCCCCAGGACGGCCGCAGCATGCACTGACCAGGGAAGAGAACCCTGAAACCAGATGTGGAAATGACAGGCCTTTCCGCCAAACACAAAAGGGCTCCATTAAAGTAGAGTATCTCCCTAACCGGCAACCGACCACTATTAAAAACTAAACACTTCGACTTGACAGACCATTGGCTGTGAACCAAGATTTAGCATGGTTCAGGGCTTTACCCTTGCACCTTCTCCATTTTATCCCATACCATCTAAAAAGAAAAACTTGCTGAATCAATGATGCAATCGTGCACCAACTGATCCATAAACAATAAATATGTTCAAAAAGAGAATCCCAAAGTGGACAATGTCAACACAACCCGACGTTTCAAGCTGACTCCAACTCATTATCATGGAAATAAAAAATACAATACACTTAAAATTTCGTAACAAGAAAGTAACAAGTTTTGTGACAAACAAAACAAGAAAGTCTGTCACATAAAAATGGGTTTGCTCGATACAATTTTATACTTTCACAAGATGGGTATTGAGTAAAATTTACAGACTCATTTACCGACAAGAGCAAAATGCAAACGCGAACATAGTGTGGTGGAAATGGCTAAATCTTAGTAGTATTTTATTTCTGTAATATCAGATGGTTGGCTGCATCAAGTCCCAGCGCGAATTAACATTAATGTCTGTTTCCAGCTTAAGTGAATGATTTACGCATGCCGGAGATGAAGAAAGAGTCGAATAATATTGGGTTGAAAAAAAAAAGAAAAGCAGAATGTTTGAAAAGCACAAGGAATTATCCCTGGTCTGTGACCTACATTACAAATTCGAGTGCAACCGGACTGTGCATTCATAGAACCAGGGATGGGCACAGTTCCATTTTAATGGATTTGAGTCAATTACCTAGATACCAAGTTAACAGCAAGTCAAGTCAAATCCATCTAAAGAACATTTATTAGCAATTCCATTCCAGATCAATTCCAATTCAAATTCACGAGTCGGAGTCAATTCCAACCAAGTCACTTCCATGTTTCGATTTAATTAAAATCACTGCCCCATTCTGTATTTGCTACTTCAAATCATTTCCAATCAGTTACTTTTCTTTGTCATTCTGACAAATCGATTCCAATTCACTGACTTCCTGTGAACCAGTCTTAGTTCCAGTCAAATCCCGGTTAATTCAGGAAATATTTTGACCAATTCTACTCAATTCCACCCAATTCAACCCAAGTCCAGCATAATTTCAGGTAAATTCTGATAAAATTTAAGGTATTGCTGAAAATGTACGTGATTTTGGTGAATTTCTTGCTGAAATTGGGTAAATTGATTTGAATTATGTGGAATTGGCCTGAATTTCAGGTTGAATCAAATCAGGCAATGTCAAGCCAATGGATGATTTGGCAAGTCAAGCCAATTCGATGGTCATCAAGTTAATTCCTACCAAGTCAGTTTATAATATTGGCAAATACCCAAGTCAAGTCCAAATCAAGTCAAGTGAAATTTAAGATTAATGAAGTCATTTCCATGAATTCATAACCCGGAATTGTCCAACGTATAATCAATTCCACCAAGTCCACGAAAGTGGAACTGAGTCAATTAATTCCAAATCCGGAATTGACTTGCGCCCATCACTGCATAGAACTTAAAACACACATATTTGAATATTATTATCCATATACCAGCTTCTCTTTTGTTGCTTCATAATTAACGATAATGCATGTTTGCGTTATATCTCAATCCAGCTCAGCCCTAATGCACACCCGGCCGCTTGAGTTGTCCCCAGTTTGACTTGGATCAAGGGTGAGTTGAAATCAGAAAAGTAGTGACATTCAATTTTCCTCTGATGTCACTACTTTGCACATAAAAACTTAGCTGGTTATTTCATCCTTGTGAGTTTTGGATATGCGTGTAATTTTCCATTAGTTATTAAAAATTAGTAATTAGTTTTAATAAAAAAAAAGGAAATCGTCGAATTAACGCCCTTTTCAACTGCAAAGGTTATCTTCACACGGATAGGGACAATTTTGCTGGGTATTACGTAGGATTTTTTTTACGTGCCACAATCGACGTGAGCAAAAATACATTAGTTGTAATACAAAATAAGGCTTTTGTTTTACGTAAAGTGTGCCACCCACCACTGTATTGTATTTGTGAATCATAATCAGGGCAAGATTATGAGTAGCGGGCTATTTACGGCACTGTCCAGGCTAGGCACTCATCTTGTCATCGCAATTGCCGAGAAGAGGTGGTCACGTGTTTGTGGAATCACCATCATGATGATGTCGTGCGCCATTTCCATCTTCCACAAAACTTGGCGCATCAAGTAATCGACGAGTCTGTCCTTCTCTCTGGTTTTTTAATTTTTTTAATTTTTGCAATAGGTAGAGATATATGATAATATCTAGATTTATTTTATCATCTCTATAAAATGGGGCACAGTGGTAACCCCACTGCACTGTGACTGAACTTGGCGTTAATGACCTAGCTGTCGACACAGCATAAATTCTCAATCACCCCTCCCCCCGCATACATTATTATTATTATTTAAATCAATAATGATGCTGACACCAGCTGAAGAACACGTAAAGGCTCTACAACTTCTGTTTGAAATTGGCTTTTAAGACCTTGCTTTAACATGCGTCAGTTACATGGCTTCACCTTTCAAGTCCACAAGGTATGAAAGCAAGCTCACTCATGCTCCACCTTATAACATCGTTAGCTTGAAAGCTAGAGGCGGTACTAAAATTTCCATTTGATTACGTTGATGAAATTGGCGGCGATTTCATGGCATTTCGTCAGTATTGTTTGGTTTGGTGAGCATGGCATTCCCTACGTCCATAACAACAGGCTTAAGAAGTTGACGAAAACTGGCTAGATTATTACTAAGTCCTTTATGGTGTCACCTCAGTCTCCTGCGAAAAGTGAAAAATTTGGTGCTTAATATCTGCAATACAGTTTAACGTTTTTAAACCAAATTTGGTATGTACGCCGTTAAGGGCCGGGTAAAAAGGCACACCTAAATTTAGTAAAATCTGTGATGATCGTATCGGAAATCTTGAACTCGGCTGGACCTTCTTCTTCTCGACGTTCAGACATTCGCGTGCACTGTCTATAGCCCATACTAATTAATCTTTAAAGATTGTTTCAGCCAAGAACATAAGCGGCCCACTGACAGGGCATGACAACTCGCAAATCAAAGACAACAACACGTTTCATAAATTTTCAGCACACATTTTTTGAGCCTTGATCACCTATACGCAAAAAAAAAAAAAAAACAATGAGTAAAATGAAGCAACTGTACAATCAAACCCGCTGGTACC
>JAHWFP010013564.1:3413-13469 GCA_023313725.1 Lithobius niger
CGTGCACTTTTAATGATCGATTTACATCATTAAACAGTAACTAAACTTTGTTGTCATGCACTTGCAATGCACGACAGCAATGCAACTAGAATTTAAACAAGGCAGTTGCAAACGTTTATTGCCATTGTGTTTAGCCTATATCATAATTTTGTTTTTAATACTGTATCAAATCTCTGCCATTGTTTACATGTAACTTTCTTCTATTATGGTGGTGGCCTCGTCATCTGAGGGTGCCTTTAACTATGTGTAGACTAGGGTTAGTTAGAAAGCAATATTTCTGTTTACTTTTCAATCTCTAGCACTAGTCTACTTAGCTAATATTGATAAGCCATTTAGAAAGGTGCACCATCTCAGTCGATACCACTTACCACCATAATTCCATAAGCCCATGAAAAATAAATACTTTGGTTCTCAAAAGTGTAAAAAACAAAGTCGATACGACCAGCTTTTTTTTTATCTTCTCAAAGTCTGATGTGGTATGCTGGGTTTTTCTTTTTTCGCGGGGGGGGGGGGGGTGAATTTCTTCTGAATTTCTTACTACATAAAGTGAAGAAATGTTGCAAAAATTGCTTGTTTTGGTGTCTGATTTTTGGAAGCATGAATCATGACTGAATTTTGGTTTTAATTAGCGTTGACTGTGCACCCAACTGTCGAATAAAATACTTCATATTCAAAAAATGAACAATAAGTAAGAAACAAAAAGTTCAGATTACAGAATCAGTTGGCAATTTTTTGTGTTACTGTTTATTATACTGTAAAAGATGTGGCTTTACTTGTGGTCTTAAAACTAAGCTAAACTAGCCTACAATAGGGTGCAATTGAAATCAACAATATTAACACTTTCCAGTATTAGCCAAGTTAACAGGCATTATTTTCATCAGCAGTACCTCTTCTTTTGGATGCAGCCAGCGTATTGCTGTAGAACGCCATGTTTAATACTGAAGTAAAAATGAACAAAAAAGTAAAAGTTTTCGCAATTTGACATGCTCGCGTTTTTTAAATATTTGTTAAATTTATTTATTGAACTGTAAAAAAGAGTGATGCGGCTCAACGTAATTATTTATGTTGGCACTTAGGACAACCATTGTTACGGTTATTGTGGCCTAAGCTTTAACTAAAATGATCAAATTGGATGAAAAATCGGTATGATTCATTAATTCAAATAAAAAAGTAATAATACAATACCTAACAATTTATTCAACTGTATCCCATTGTAGTAAGCCACACACTAGTTCACACCCGACACGACCCACTGTGCTGCTGGATACCCACTGGGTACTGGGAAGGTGCATACTTCATCCAATTTTCGGATTTCAGTATAGACCTCTTTTGGCACACCTGAGTTAAAACAGTTTTTGCATACTACCTCATTGTTAATGGAGAGTTTAGATTTGATTTGATTTGACTGGCTGCCTTTAAAAGTCTTCATAGTTCCTACTTTTATTCTTCTTTTAAAAGATTCTTAATGTGTACCGTCATTCAATATAGCCTAAAGCCAATAGGAATTTATAAAAGAAATTATAGCTCCCAACTCCCTTTTTAAGTATTTTTTTGGCGGGGGAGGTGGGGGGGGGGGTTACACAGGTCGCTCTCATGCTTGTGTATTGGATAACTTCGTCCAAAACTTTCCATTCCAACTTCAAGACAGTTTTATATTTCCACTGATTTTTAAAAGAAGTGTTGAAACAATTGCAAATACCAAATTGTAGAAATTACAGAAACTAAGGGACAAAAACCATTAATAAAATTGTAAATATCGTGCTTATTTTATGATCAACTCACGAACTTTTTTTTTAAAGTTTAGTTTGCATTGTGCTTCGGAGTAGTTACTTCCTACGCTTATACGTGAAACTTTTTCTTCAGACTAAAAAATTCTGGTATGTGCTAGTGCTCCTTATGTTTCAGAGCAACTTGTCTGACAATTCAATATAACCGCCAATCTAACTAATTAAGACCAAGAGTTGTACGACTCTAAATTGGGACACAAACACAAAATACTTATTTGATTTAAAATTACATAATTTATGGCTGTGCCCATGGCAGAATCTTTTCCCGCTTTCTGCGGCAATATGGTTTTCTGTCTGCAGGTTCTGCGTGATTGATACATTGAAATAGCAGCAGACACTGTTTGCTTCTGTGGTGTATGTTGCTGTGATGCCCAGTTTCTCCATCGGGTGGCTGTGCTTAACTAACAAAAACATTGTTGATATTGGAATATTTTGTTTTGAAACTGAGAAGCTGAAACGTTTCATTGGAAAATTAGCAAAATGATGTTCATCCTATTTTTGCGTAACCTTACGGAGAGTAATCAAGGCCCTGACCTTAAATACAGCATATTTATTATTTAGTTAAATTAACCCTTCCAACTCTAAATGGTACGAAATAGTATAATACAAGCACAAAAGCGTGAAGATTAGAAATAGAAAACCAGTTCAGTTCACAGAAAATACGCAATTTGCGAAGTTTAGAAGCAATATCCCCACTTCGTTATCACGCATTAAAAAATAAAAGGTATGGCTAAGAAGCCAAATTCAAGTTAAACACTTAAAAATCCATAAAAACTTAAAAACTGAAAGCACAAGAATATTATTTATATTTATCATAATATTTTTGTGCTTTGAGTTTTTACGTTTTGATGGATTTTAAAGTGTTAACTTGACTTTGGCTTGTAAATCGTATCTTTTATTTTTTATTGCTTGATAACGAAGCAGTGGCATTGCTTCGAAACGTTGCAAATTGTGTATTTGATGTGCACTGTACTGGTTTCCTATTTTTGATTCATTTGTTGGTGAAACAGTTTGATCTTACATTATCGTGGTTCGGAGACCAAGCCCTTAATAACTCTGTTGAGCTTTTCTTGCTTCACCTTCCTGAAGCTCACTTTTCGTCATTAGGATTTAGTTATTTTGTCTTCTTGGTGAGGTGTAGTACATCTTGGTGTGGAAGGGGTTAGTTAATACTTATATTTTTAAATAAATTTTTAACTGTAGGCATTTTACAGCTTGGTAAAGAAAATGCAAAGTTACGGTATTAGTTCTTGCTCATATAAACCCCTCCTCCCAACAGAAAAAAAAAAGGAATGAAAGTTCATTATTTAATTTAGTTACGGTGTATCCAGGGGGAAAGAGAAAGAGCACTTAGTATTTGATAACTCTACTTGGAGTGTTGCGTTGGTTGTGTGGCCTAATCTCAGGTAACAAAGTTTTTCGAGATACGGATGCTTCCAAGTTCATTATGCGTAGATGAGCTGCTGTCACCTTCAATGATGGAGACGAGGCGAGATAAAAGCCAGGCACGCGGCCTCGCTGTACGCTCAGAAATTGGTCAATCAATCAAAAGAGTGGTGGAAGCATTTTTACAGCACACGACTTTCCAAGCGTGTAATATCCATTTCCTAAAGTCGCTCTTGTGTTTCTTTTTTTCCTGCCCACATAATTTAAGTCGAAATTTTACGGCGCTTTGTACTGCACATTTGAAAGAGTAACATTGTTTGGTAGACCATTTTAGTGTTTGTTAACTTTTCTGAAACACTATAGTCTATTTCTGACTGTCTTAATGTGTCTCAACAGTATTGCTAGAGTATAAGTTGAGTTGACAAAAAGTTTATTTTCTGTTTTGGCATGTTAGAAGGAGAAAAGTCTAATATGGGGAATGGACGTATCTGAGGAATTAAACCGGGAAATCTACAATCATCGCGGGGGGGGGGGGGGGTTGAGATAATGTCCAAAATAGGCCTGAATAAGCCATCAGCCGCTGAAGAAGATGGGTAGGCCCTCACATTACCTTGGCATCAACCGACTTGTATGGACTTTTCCTGTGCCCGGTTTCCACTCACCGACTGGATCATATTTTTTTCAGGCAACTGTAGGCTAGGCGGTGGAAAGACTCAAAGCTTTCCTGTAGCAAGGGCGTGCTTTTTTTCCTAATCAAAATTTACTAACTGAAATAATAAATAAATACACACAAAAAAATAGTAATAATAAATTCAATCTTTTATTTAATTTTGTATCTAATGATATTTTCGAATATTTGTCTGCTGCCTATTCAGAACCACAATAGCTAAGACCACAAAACTTACGCAGTGAAGAGAGGTTATTAACAAAGGTTATTATAGTGCATGTTTGAGCTCAACAGTTACGTTGTTTGCAGCTGAAGTGATTTGGGACAGAATTAAATATAACAATTTTTTGTGATGATGTTTAAGAGGCATGAAAAAGGCATAATATTAATGAGTAGGAAGCTGTTTTTTACCAATGAATTAGACACAGTCACTTAATCAAAAGGACAAGTCGTTGCAGTTTTGATCTGTCCTTTTCGATCCGAGTGTGCTGATTGAATGAGCAAAGCAAGCAAATCCCCTTTTAGCAAGTTCGTTTAAAATTCAACAATTAAAGCAGCCAGTAGACATCTGCATTTTGTTTGGAATGCAATAAAGCAATTCAACCTGTCATCCTTTCACCTGAGACGAGTCAATAACTGATGTTAGCTTCAAGACATTTTCCAAATTTGTTACAGCCACTCCATTTTCTTTGAACAACCTAACCTAACCTAGCCTAACTTGTTGTATTAAATCTGCAATGAAAAGAAAAAAAAATATTGGTAAGGTGAGGTAACAAATCAGCATGATAAATAACAGGAAAAACGAATACTGAAAGGTTACATGGGTTTTGGGCAACCTGGGGTGATATGGACATCTTTTGCAGTTTTGCGTTGGATAAAGCCCTACCTTAAGGAAGGCAAAAGTAAAACCTTGATGGGATGTGCGCCTTAACCTTCTTTTATGCATAGAAGACATTAATAATAAAAAAATAATAAATATTTGCCGATAATCTTGCCGTTTCAACTGGTAGTTTTGTTATGGGCCATACCACCCTATACATATACTGGATAATATGGACTGTGATTGTGGTAACAATTACGTCAAACCAACAGGACAAACTAAAAAATAATAATAATAATTTTTGTGATGCTTTTCACAAGCACAGAAAAATGTGAGAAAAGAATAGGTATATGAACCATGCCCTTATTGCTTACGCCAAATACTGCTGTAACTGATTTTTACAATATGGTATGCTCTAGGGTTTCCATTGGTCCAAGCTGTAAAGTTCAACGAATGTCTGGGTGTCCTACACAATCACTTAGGATTTTTAAAAACACAAAGGACACAAAGGATTTTTAAAAATTTTAATTATTTCTAAAAGAATTCCTGGCTTACTGGTTGCGCAGAGTATGCACTATCTATTGTTGGATTGAACGTTTAAAGTGCCCCCCCCCCTCGGGTTTGTAGTGGGGGGAGGGAGGATTGAGGCTTAACGACGCTTCGACAAGAGGCAAAAGTCAGTTTCGGGACCATGTGAGGGAAAAATAATTTGGCAGAAAAGCCTTGACAATCAAACAATTTAGATGTTTGTCGAAGCTTAAATCATGCGCAATGGCTGTTTGCCATGACGTCACCATGAGTTAGCCAATGACGAACGAGGACTACGGCTGTTTGGCCGTCTGATTGGACTAGCCCAGTCACGTGATCTGCACGTCACAGCAAACAGCCATGGCGCGTGGTATAGTCATACGCTTTCTGCTACTAACAACATCGCTCCTTTTTTGGACACTTGGACAAATGTGACTAGCTAAAAAAAAGAAGTCTGATTAAAACTTGAGAGTTGGTTTTGCAAATCCCTGTAATAAGTTGGCAATACGAGAGTCGGCTACGATTAACTTGTTTAACCAATCACCACTTTTGCGTCCAATCTTAAATTGCCAGAAGAGTTGGTTATTTCAAGGTTTGTACGGGTTGTTGAAAATCTGGAAATTGTCCTGCAAAATAAAAGGAAAGTCCAGGCCTAGAAAAGTGGCTAAAATGCCTAAAAATGCCTGAAGTCCTTAGTACTCATGGGAATTATCGTGACAGAAAATCATGTTTGTGGTTTCCGTGTCGAACCTCAGTGTGAAATTTATGTTGAAACGTAAAAAAAGCGTAATACCTCGTGAACAGGAACTAAAAGTTACATTGCTATGCCAAAGCCGAATATGTAGTGGTTGCGGTCCCCAGTGTTTCTGCACTTCGCCACAGAACAACACGTTTCAAATTTCGTAAGATTTTATCCTTAGAATAATGCTGGATCCGGCTGAGCAGTTAAGAAAAAAAGGCCGAACAATCACTTCCCCCTCCTCACACCCGCATTGCAAGTGGACTCTTCCAATCTACCAGCATGGCAAGTGCAGCCAGGAGGGAGCAGTCGATCAACTCACATACGGCTCACAATAAGATGTACGAGGCACGGGCACGAAAAATGTCGGGAAAAGTGTGTCTGTAAACTTAATTCATGACCGGCACCGTGCATAGCACAGGCTTGGCTTCTTCTAGTATATAATGAATTTGTGCTTAAAAATCTCATTTTCGGTCAATTTACTCGTTTGTGATCTGTTAAATATTCATTGTCAAGTCCTGTAAAATTCTTAGAATTTTAAGTTTACCGGAGATATTTGAACAGAATAAAGATAAATCAGTTGTCGTTTGTTGAGCTACTTTAGTGTTTATTTGTAGACAAACAACTGAATTACCATCAAATTTTCTAATTAAAAAAAAAATATGAAGTAACTTGAATCACTGACAGATAAGAGGGGTTCACTTAGAACTTTTCGATTGCGCGTAAATTATTCTTGCCATGTAGCCGAAAACCGGCAAAAAAATGCCATTGGTTGAATTCGCCCACATCAAATTGGCAGAACCCCAGAATGGAAAGAACGCACACTTGGCCTGGCTCCTAAATCGAATGGCGGTCCGTTGTGGCGGAGTACATATTTTTTGCGCTCAATTTATCAACAATACGTTTCACAAAGAGATGTATGGCTTTGGAGCGCACATTCTTGGCTTTTTGGCTAATATGTGAGGAAGTAAATCACTTTGAGCGTCCTTGTACCTGGAGGGAAGGAAGAGAATGAGTCGGGGGGGGGGGGGCCGCAACACGCGGGGGTGCTGTCAAGAAGTGTTCAAGAGTTGTTTATTAGCATTATTTCTTTCTGATACCTGTGATATGTGGAGGTTAGACTGCTTGCCTCCAGTCTGTGGCAAGCTAGAAATCACATTGATGAACATATATGTTTTCAATTATTGCTGTGTAAGAGGTGATAAAATGTAGTTTGTCATATGAAATTGTCTCCATGTGCTGTGTGCTTGAATTAGAGCTGGTCTTTGGAGGAGTGCCAGCAGTCTTTTTTTTTTCCTATTTCTTTTATTTATTTTTTAGTTGTGCCTATCAACACTGTTAAACGATCCCTTGTTGTTGGAGTGAAGGCTATGCTCAACGTGGGGAATGTTTGGCATTTGAGCAGGCATTTTTCGCCACCAGTGTCAAAGTGTAATTTGCATTTTTTTTTTGGTGCAACACCAAGCGATGTCTGCGTATTTTGTGGCACGAAAGGGGTGGTGATAAAGGTCATGGTGTCTGCGTTTACAACTAACATTTTTTTTTGGGCAAGTTTGTTGTTTTGTATATTATTTTTTTTTTACCTTTTCTTTTTAAAGTACTTGAAACTTCTGTGTCTTTTACGTGAGTCAAAACCGTGTTCAGTATTGTGGTTTTGGTTTCTCAGTGAAACAGAAATTGAACCACGGTCGTACAATTATTGTCCCTTTGCTGTGTCATGTAGGCCTATCAATGTTCACGGGTGGAGGGGGGGGGGGCGAGGCGAATAACTGTGGTTTTAAAAAGGCTCATCTACATATTGGTATGCCGATGAGCCTTTCCAATATTTACACTGAATGTAGCAAAACAGTGTATCATGTTTGGAAGCCAATATTTAGTAAACAAAGCTGCTACGCTTTTGTTTGCACTTTTAAACAGTTACGGGTATTACCCATTTGTAGCTGCATTTCTGTCACGTCCGGCTAGCACAATACACTGCAAGAAATGCCAACTGTACGACCCACGCAGTTGCCGTTCCTTTTCAATATTACGTGATAGCGTCGTACCATAAGTGAGAAAGCTTTCCCTCTACGCTCGAAACGGTAGTGCCCCTTTAACTTGTCACTCTTGCGTATTATTATACGCATACCTTCATGCTATACGCAGTCACCATAAGTAATAAGAATGCACTTCCACAGCGGCCGTAATTCGTTACGAAACTATACCCATTGTTATTTTTTTGTGTGTGAAGCTGATTGCACTTTGTTGCTGTAGACACGTAGTTGTTCAATGCTACTGTTTGTACAATGGTAGATAGACTGCAACTATAACACCTGCGAACTGTGCACATTGAACCAGAGGCCAGTTTTTTTTAGCCCTTTTGGTGGTAGCATTTTTGAATAAGGATATAGACTAGATGGCTCAATAAGTAAGTCACCACGCGTGCCACAAGCTTTTAAGGGGCCCCTGGGACCCCTAACAAATCGATGAGCGACAGTCCAGTTGTCAGGGCCCTCGTCTCCAGACGAAGAGAATGCGGCTCGAACCCCACAACCAACTTAAATGGGACTAAAAAAAGTCACCAGAAATAATTCACTAATGAACGGGTTAAATGGATATATTTAAATTATAACTGCATAAAGATGTGCAATTTATGCACTTCTTTGCATAATGAACACTCCTTTGGCTCCGAGCGACTCTCTCTTCAATGTATAGGGCCAATCGTAAGGCCAGTGTGCGATGTGAACTACCATCAGTGTATTTATTGGGTTGGTAACTAGTAAATTGTCAACCCACGCCATTATAGCTAGTTTAATGGCTGCGATTGTTTCCAGTGGTATGTTATACCTGGTCGTCGCAACATTCCTTTTTTTTTTTTAAATCAGTCCTCCTATTGTTTCATGCAGGTACAAGGACATTGTTTAATTGAAGTCTTTAATTAGACTATAAGCAAAAAAAATCGTAAAACACTTTATTGTTGAAAGATATAAAACAGACGTTTTTCACCCTTTTTTTTGGTATCAACTTTTTCTACTATTTCCTACTTTTTTTGGCACCAATTTCTACTTTTGTTCCAATTTTAGGAATTTTTTTGCCGTGACTCCTGTGCACCGCAACGTTAACTCATTCAAATCATACATTTAAAGCTTTTAAAAAGCCAATTTTAAGAATGTCACATTGCCTACTATGAAAATTCATTTTAAATTTTGAAAATTTTAAGAATATTTTTCAGTTGCAATATATGCTAAAAAATGTGTGTCTTTACCAAATTCTTAAAAAAAAAAGCACCGGTTATCTTACGAGTGTCGTTCTTATACTTCAGGATATCAGATTTTTTTAGATCGAATTTTTGATATTTTCCATTATGGTATTTAATGGCTGCCATTCTCTTCGAGCTTGAAGTGAAGAACATGTTTTTTTTTTGGGGTGGGGTTTCTTTCTTTTTTTTTTACACTCTCAAACCAGTAAGTTACTCCCAGTTACTTTATAAGCCAAAATATAATATAAAACGAATTCTGTGGGGACGTGCCTTTTTGTTGGCTTCTTCAATTGGTTGGGACGTGTAGGAAAAAAAGGAAGTAGGCAGCTGTAGTAGGTTTTTACGAGGCGATGTCTTGAGAATAATCTTGCACAGAACGATATGGGTCTTGGGTAGACCCTGGAGTGCAATAAAAACAAAAGTTGCGCTTTTTTTATTGGCTGTAAAGTTGGGGGCCGAGGAAATGTACAGCGTCTTTTCGGCAAACTTGACTTTAATCCATTAAAAGTGGTAACTGGACATTAATACGGCCCATCTCGCATGTTTAATGGCTGGGGATTGAGAGATAATGCCGAGGCCTTGCAGCGCTATAGAAAATTGCTTGTACTCGGAAAGGCGTGTGGCTATAATGAGGCAAAATAGGATTCCATTTATTCCAGGCGGTTCGGATACCGTAGCAATATGCTAATGCTCGTTAGGGCGGCACGGCACGAACGTGTCAGTTAAATGATCTTAAATACATCAGCGAGGACAATATCTGGGCAAATGTAATTAATTGATTTATAAAATGATTCATTACATTTAACTCAATTTTCGGATTAAGCCGTTAGTGTGAGTGGAAAAAGATCCCCCTCGCTGCCAATATGGTTAAGTGAGAAGATTGGAGGGGGT
>JAHWFP010013564.1:23469-39556 GCA_023313725.1 Lithobius niger
TAGAAACAACTGCGTTTGAATTTTTGTTTTAGAATTGTTTCATAAAGTGTCTTTTGTTGTGTAATAAGCATTTAAAATGAAAACAAAGTTTAAGAATACTTCATAAAATTGTCACACAATTTGAAGCAATTTTGTCCTAAAAATTGAAATAAAATTTGCAATTCGAGAGTGGAAGCTCTGTAAACTGCTTATCATGTAGACTACTAACGCTTGGATTTTGTTCAGTCCCAATTTTTTATTTAAAAAAATGTGTCCATTCCATTGCTGATGCCACAATGTCCCTCAAGACTCGACGTGATAGTGGATTCAAAGGCGAAGTTTCGGATGAAGAAAAGTTAAAACGGTTTTAAAAGAGAGCAAGTAAATAATGACTAAGGTTTGTTCGGTCTGTTATTAGCACGCCGATCATCAGAGTGCAGTAAAATTGATTAAATCTAATTATTAAATGAAGCAAAGGATCCGACAACCTCCAGTTTCCTTGCGCACATAAAAAGGCACCGACAAGATATTTCAGCTCAGTTTGGTGGTTGTGAGCCGCCTTCAGTTTCACACAAATGTAATCCTGAAATGTAAGTCCATATTGGAGAATTCCGCCATTTACAGCCAACTTAATTAAAAATAAATTTAAATTAAAAAAAGAAACTGAACATAAAAACATACCGTATTGCGCTTCGCAATGAATTTGTTACATACTTGATTAAAACTAGAAGTTAATTTGTATGTTGTTATTTCAAAACTGCGTGTAACTGCATGCTGTGTGTTTTACCAGGAGTGGTGCTGTGAGTGGAAAAATTTCCACGGTAAATTTCGGAAATTTTTCCAGAAAAATTAGAAAAGTTTCAATCTGATTGGACAATTTCCAAAAACAAATGGAAAAATATAATTTGAGCTTCAAAGATATATTTTCCAGTTTCTAAACCGTTTCGAAAACATGACAACAGTACTGTTGAAGAAATACATGTGTCAGAGAGTGAAATTGAAATTCTTGTTCAGTTTGGGTAGAAGAAAAAGACGTTAAATTGTGGAAAGTTCATCGGATGTGCTAACTCAAAATTGAGAATCTGCTTAACATAATCAATCCTATGGAATATTCTTGGTAGCATTACAAATGTTAATATGTTTTGTGTAGGCCTATTGCTAGATACCTTTCTGTTGAGTTGCCTTCTTATAAGCCTTGGTAGCAAACGTGTTAGGTTGTACTCATAAAATAAATTTGCAGTATGTCCCCAATTTTTCCAATTATTCTGTTTTTCCAGAAATGTTCCTATACCTATGTTAATGGAAATTTTTCTGAAATAGATTTTTCTTTCCACTTTTAAACACTAACCAGGCATATATAAACTGCCATGGAAACGAAAGTAAAGAACTCTGATTCAGTACTTTCCATTGTTTGACGTGAATTAATTCATTTTTTCTAAATAGTGGCCGTTGTATTTAAAATCAAAATCGGCATCAGCTCCCCACTCGGCGAACTTTTTAGCGCAGTAGGTAAATCGGTAAATCAGTAGGTGGCTCTGATGCTGCTTCGAATATCGACTGTCGCCTATATTCGAAGCAGCATCAGAACCTCCTACTGATTCACTGATTTATCTACTGAGCTAAAAAATTTGCCGAGTGGGGCTCTGATACTGTCATATGCTGGGTCAGACTCTCCAACTTCCTCTTTTGTATGGAATGCTTTGCAGGGTCTTGGTGTTATGCCCAAAAAAATGGCTTTCACTTTGATTTCATTGAAAATTATGGAAATGTAGCTTTTTAAGCCAGGTTAAGGCAAAGCGCAGTGCTCAACCGTGCCCAACAATATTGCTAGATTGTTAGCTGTGTTTGTGGTTCCTTTCACCGGCCCATCTCACTACCCTCAAAGTAGTTATTGTTCTGCTGGAAAAGTGTACAACACAGGATGTGTGAAGGCACGTGCTGGAAAGTGTAGGGGCTATATTACAGCGCGTGCTGATGAGTCGTCTAAGGCAGTCGACGGAGGAGGACGCCTCAAACTCTTGTGTGAGTGGTGTCTCCACCGTCGTCGTCGGTCCATTCGCCATCTGTTGCCAGCCAAAGCCATTACCCCGCCGTCTCATTGCTTGCCAGCGCCGGGATTCTCTGGCTTACACTGGCCATTGTGACACCAGCCGAAACTGGTGCATGATGGTCCCATCATCATTTCCAATTTAATGTTTTAATTTCAGTGGAGGAGCGCCGAATGCAATAACGTTTCCGTATGAGATATTGAAAGTGTATTGCATTTCCTTTTTGGCCATTACTTTCCATTTGCCTTTATTAGCAAATAAAGCCTGTTTTTTACACTTGCGGAGCTTCTTTATGGCGGCGTATCCATCGCTGAAGCATTCGCTCGCGTTAGGGCGGGCAGCCGTGGATGCCTGCCTCTTCATGCTCTGGATCAAGATTGTTACATTAGTGTTAAAAGTGAATTGAGCGTCTTTTTTTATATCCTTTTCGTTGGGCGCCGTTTTATGTGCTCTTCGCACTTTTCTTTTCTTCAGAGAAATTACGATACGGTATCGTAACTACTTTTTTTTTTTTTTCGTTTTGCGTTTGATAGTATTGCTGCTTGCCGCAAAATGTTGGCCTTGTGTGATATAGGTTGGCTCTCGGTTTGATAGTAATTAAGTTTTCCCTTTGTGGAAACCAGCGAAGTTTTATAAAGCGCTACCACATGTTGCATTGGCATTGGGTTGGTTGCAAACGTCTCCCGGCACCCAAGACAAATGCACATTCACACATGCTTGCGGCAGCACTCTAGCAGACTTTAATAACGAACAATTTATACACCAGCATATGGCTGTGGTGTTTCACTGCCTCCCTCTCTGCTAACACAAATTCAGACATCCCAACCCGATTGACTCCATCCCTATGGCGGCCACTACAAATAAATAATTAGTCAAATATTTAGTGATCATATTTGCTGTAGCTTAATTAAATTTCATGCGTCAACAAACCGCGCAAAAGCTGTTTCGGAAATCGGTTGCTACAATTTTTTTTTCTAGTTGGCTGGCACTTGAATTATTGCTGTCCGCGACGAAATAAATTAGTGTTGTTCTGCTACGGCAAACGCGTCAAGGTGGGAATATAATCTCGTCAGAAAGTAATAAAAAAATGAATTTGTGGCATTCTGAGTTGCAAGCAAGCACTGATGATAAAGGACCATAAAAAATGTACTGTTTTCGAAAAAATTTTCAGAGTCTTTTTGGTTGGAAGGTTATCACATTATATTACAGGGTTCAGACAAAACCTGGAGAACCTGGAAATCTTAGGCAAATGAAAATAGAGCCAAAATCTCAGGGATATTTCAGGGAAAACAAGAAACTTTTTTGAAAATCAGGGAAAAGACAGGGAAATTTGAAAAAATGCCTTTGTGTCTGATCTGTAAGTTCCATTGAAATAGCAGATCAGAAACAAAATCCTACGCTAGTAGCAAATATTTTAATTTGTGCTTTAATATATTTAAGTATTTTAGATATTACTTCAATAAACCAAATCGTGGGCAGGAACCAAAATCTGTAATGAAAATGCGTTTAGTCCCGTCTGGGCTAGTATCTAAACAGCTATTTTCTGGGATGTTGGATTATTTTCGTACAAATATTAGTAAAAACATTAGCTACTGCCTGTTTCCCTAAATAAACATCTGGAAAGTGCCATTGAATGCACCTGGAAAAACTGGAAATGTTAGAGAAATTGACCTTTTAAGTATTGTCTGAACCCCGTATTAGTTATGACGAGGGTAGTGCCTTCACAACTATGGAATTGAATTGAACTAGGTTGTAAAGTAACGCACCTTCCGGGTTAAGTTTTGTCTTGATGCCTGTACGAAAAACTGTGACGAAACCCCCAAACCAATTTTGTAGTCTGCACTAAATATAAGAGAAAAAAATTAAAAAGTTTTTGCATTACCAAAAAGAGAATGAGTAAGCTTTAGGTAATCCGTTCTTTTGAAGACTTCCATGCGAGTTATAGCAATGAAGTTGGCTAACGTGCATGCAACATTATTAACTCGTCATCCAGAAAAGAGCAGGTGTTCGTATTCATAAACAAGAGGCATTGCCCAAAACAATAGTGAAAAGCCAGGGAAGAGGAGGAAGAATAGGAGCGAATTTGCGGATGAATGGTTTAGAGGTGACAGTTAAGGCTTTAGCTTAATAGTTTCGCTTTAAATTTTTCATGACAGGCGTTAGTGTCCTGCTGTGTAGCAAGCTAGGTTAGGTAGTACTGCTGCGAAAAAGCCTTTACAGCAGTGGATGATGCTAGAGTTACCATAATGAGAATGGAGGCTATGAAAAGACCACAATTGTACATTTGCATTACTGTCGAAATTATACAATCAATCCTGTGTATTGAGCATCATTCCTGTTACCAAATTCACAAACAGCTTCGCGTTCAATTTTCAGCTTGTTTTAAACAATGCAATAAATCAACAAAAATATGAATTCAAAGAAAAATTCAGTTAATCCTATAAACTAAATTAGAGTTAGACACATTTTAGGGAAGGTATGCCAAAGAGATTATTAACGGTTAGCGGATTAAGAATGTGTATTTGTTATAAGTACCAATTATTAGTATGCACTTTTTAATTACGATTTAAATTGTCTGATAGAATCAAAAAGCATATAATTAAAGTGGCGTTAGGCAAGGTTCGTACAAGTCCGTGAAAACTGGAAATGTCCTAGAAAACAAAAAAAGAAATTCCCGTCCTGGAAAAGTCTATGAAAAACTCGAAAAATGCCTTAGGTCCTTAAGAATTCTGAAAATTCCCGTAACGGAAAATTGTACTTTCTGTGTTAGGCGTCGGTGCGCAACGTTTCTTTAAACATAAAAAAAAAAGAATTGTGGAGGTCGACGCGCCAGTGTTGTTAAATTAAAGGCAAAAAAAATCTTCCTGAAATTTTAAGTTTACTGGTAAGTATACGAACCCTGATTAATCCTGTCTCTAAAGTATCCAATGCTCCTCCGCAAAGAGACACAAAATCAAATGTTTGTCTACACTAAGGAAAGATATACGCGAATTTGACCTGCTGATAATTTAGAAGCTGTCCTTGGTCTTGATACTAAACTTAATTTAAATAGTAGTAATTTGAATCAGGAAGAATTTAAACAAATGACAAGACAATGTCAGAATTTAAAGCAGCAGATGTACTAATGTCAAATCGAATAATCAACTGTCTTGTACATAGTGGCTGCTCGCTGGTCAAGAAGGCACTTACAGTCGGTTAAAAGCCATTTTTAGTATATGTGATGTCATTCAGAATCGAGAAATTGTTGCACCTGCCAAGTTTTTTCAAGTTTTCTGCTTAATTTTGTTGGTGTATTCAGCCGAATTTGGTAGCTCACTTGGGGCTTCGATCCCATTCTTTCTTTCGAAAAAGTGATATTACTGTAGTACCCAAGTCTTACGGATTGAGCACTTCCTAATAAAATTCAGTAATTTTGTGTAGACGGAGTAGGAATTCACCAACGCATAACCTTACAATTAAGGTTCTCTCAACCTTTTAAAACAAAACGAAAAGTTAATAAATGTGTCAACCTGGGAGCTTAAAAAATCTGTCAGACATTTTAAAAGTGAGAATACAGGTAGGTTCTCACTGTAAAATTGGAGACTAGAAATCCTCTAAATCCATTTTTTTTTATGTTTAAAAGTCCCATTCTAATATAAATAATACTGTGGCATTCGTGAGAAATGTGGAAAAGTAAGTAAAGTTGTAAAGCTTCACACAAAACTACTTTAATGAATTAGTTTACTTGAGAAATCATTCTTTGACTCTGTTAAGCAATTAAAAAAAAAGTATGCAGTTACTACTGTATGGAAATGATACTCACATGGTTTGAAGTGCTTACTCCTTACTCGCATAGCAAGATGTAACGGTTTAAATTTAACTGTAAGGTGAGGTAAAAGAAATATCTAAAAGAGAGAATGGAAAACGTAACAAAGCACTCACCAGGCAACAGCACTTCTCATAATTTTATCGCTTTTGCAGAAATGCAGTTGTGAGCTACTAAAAACTAATGGTATTTATAATTGGCATTTGATCGTGTAGGTTTACTGGGTTTTAGTTTCACACCGTCTGCTTTTCAGTCTCATAACATGTGCGCTTCCAAAGCGGAGTAGTTACTGTGCACCCCCTGGCTCGTGCAATGGACTAGGCATCGTGAAACTGTAGTTAGGCCAGCCAGTAGTTCCAGTTACGCACCTAGATTTTGTTGCCTTATGCAGACAGTTTTATTTATTTATCGTACTGCCGACCATTGGTTTACCAACATTTCGCATGATTGAACCAAGCTTTTCCACGGAAAAGTCTTTCGCGACTAGCGTCAATGAAAGTGCCTCCACCGCCACTACCTCCGAGAGCGGGGATGCCACCAGTAAAAACTACAAGATACCTGGGTACAAGATACCGTTACCTGCCCTACTGAGGGATGGGTATTCCGCAAGTAACTTTCAGTTCCACCACTTGCAGGTAAGTTTTGTTGTGTAACGGGCGCCAGTTTTGTTGTTGGTCGGGTGGCGGTGTTACTGAGTCGTCGTGCCGGCAGCGGCAGTGCATGGGGTGAACCTTTTTATCCGGTAATGTTAAGCACGCCTTGTGTGTATCCAAAAGGCAGGTGGAAGAGCATCAGATGCAGAGGCAACAGAGTGCCAGAATGAACTGGAAGCAGCAGCTGAGTATGTGTGCATTATGAGTAGACTCAGATTTAAGTCCAGTATGTTCCCCATTCATGTGCCAGGTGTTAGCGATGGGTTGTCACATTTGGCAAAGGCATATTGTAACAGGACCTTCCCAGCAGTTGGTGCTAGGAACATGTGCAGTGCAGCAAGCATATAAAACCAGCAACAGGTTGGTTAGGCGTTAAACCGCTTGTTAATCATTGGGATGATTTGAAATTTGACATTAAGAACGCATTGTGTTCATGAATATGCTGGATTTGGTGCCCTTTTAATTTTTGTTTGTTTTCCCACAGTGGGTTGTAATAAAGAGCCTGTTTTTAATGATGACAAGGTGGTAATATTAAAGCAGGGAGCTTCGTTGAATATTTTATCTCAACGTCAAAAAATCGGTATACCGAATTCACGATTCTTGTTTTGGTCTCTGTTGTTATGGTTTCCTTCTTTGTCGTAATTAAATGTTTGATGTACAGAAGGCGAATTATTCGCAGGTTTTTCATCACGGAATTCTTTAATTTTTTCATTTTTCTTTTTATATGTGATGAAAGGAAGGCGGGGGTGGGGGGGATTTAGATTTGTTTATGCTTGGTTAGGCGAGTGTAAATGATCAGTTTCGTTTGTAGATATGGTATAGATGGAGGCAGCGACCAAGTATGGAAAATACTGTTAGTCGCAGATTGTTTTTTTTCCCCAGACTACTAATCACTTAATTCGTGTAGCAGGCCAAACCATACTTTTGGTAAAATTGCTTTAAATTGAAACTATAGTTTGTTCATGCTGGACAAATGCTTCGGACACTATTTTCATTTTTCAGGTGACAGTGAGAAAAACATTAAACTAAAAAAAAAATGGAATTAAACGGAACAGAAGTTTGATTGTAGGCCAAGTGTCGTTACTAAGTTAAAAATGAAAATAAAAATGAAATTGAATCTTTTTTTTTTTGTATTGCATTGATTTTCTTTTGTGGGGGATGGGAAACAATAAATAAACCAAATAGAACTAAGTAAAAGCCAACAGATTCCCTGATATAGTTATTAATTGGTAAATGCACGTATTAAAACTTACCGTGGTTGGGATTTGGGAACTCGCGTTAGCTTGTTAGTTTCTTACAACTGTAAGAGTCGTGAAGTCTTTTAGACCTAAGAGCACATTCGAAAAGGATCATCTTGGCTCTCATTTTTTAAAGTTTTAGGTCATGTAACGTTAGCCCTTTAATGGTTTAAATAAACCGTTTTTGGATTTGTCTTATTTTTTCCTTTTTCGGCATAAAAACGTGTCTTCCTGCCCCCTTTTGAACTACACAGAAGAAAAAGGTTTCTCTAATGAAGATACTGAATCTGTGCATTAATGTGTACTTTTTGTTAAAGTTCAACGCTTTTCTGCTATTTTTCTGAAAAGCTCCATAGTCTCTTGTATCGTTTCGTGTGATGGCTCCATCTACTTAGTTGTTGTTGAGTTTGAAACAAGTTTTTTTTTTTATTCTCTGATGGCGTGGGTGGGCTGTTTTCTGGGATAACTGAATAAAAGTGAAGATAAAAAAAAAAGGGAGACAACAACACACACACCAAGGCTCAAGTGGGGTCTGGTTGTTGATCTTTACGTGGCACGTGCCATTTTCTACGTGGTGTCCTGGTCTCGCAGATAATAGTTGAGTATTGCTCGGTGGTTAATATGCTAGAACCATTTGATGAGCTTTGTGTAGGCCTACTCACCACCTGTTGGGCTGCACCTAAGCGGAGAAAATAGGGGGAGAAGGTAGTGAAAACGTACCACGTTCTACTTCATGTGACAGTGGATTCTACAGTTTTCGGTAGAGGCTTGTTGAGTTTATGCGTTGATGGGTCTGAAATTTTTTTTTCGTAACGGCTAAATATTTTGGCAGTTTTTAAATATTGGTTTGCAAAATAAGGATTGATAAAAAGGCGCTGTTAGATCTTTTATTTAGCGTTAAAGCGAAGTGTTATAGTATTAAGTGGGTTGTGTCCTTAAAGTTGAAAATATAGGGAATAAACAAAATAAAAAGCATAGTAATGTGGAAATGTTAGTTTTGTAAGGTTTGCACATTCATGGCATAAATGGAGGTGAAGAAATTTTAAGTTATAGATAACAACTTTTATTCCGTCAAGCATAACGTGACAAAAACTATGCAAATGTTAAGTATACAAATTCGTAGTGACTTTACGTATATGTCCACTACTGTTTTATTAGTTGTATATGCTGATGTCGATGTATGCAATTGGTTGGTTATTAAACTGTGGTAAAAAATGGATTTACAATTGTGGGGTTAACTCAGAAATGTTTTGATGTGTAATCACTCACTATGAAGTGTTTACAAGAAGGCAGTTGCATTGCAAATGTGTTCAGATTGGAAAGAGAATATTTCTAAAACATATTCATTTAAATATTAAATGTTTAAAAGGGGTTGAGAAACAGTGGTATATAGAGTTAGTTGGCCGTCTATTTTTTTTTTAGTAAAATCGTCCCGCCAATCATGAGACAGCAGGCCAACAGTATGACCGGGAGCTTATAAATTTTGCAAACGTGGGAGTATCCAAATATCCATATAATAACTTGCTTCATACTCTTCCCTTTCCACAAGGCCATCTGGGAGAGAAACTGCAGGTTTCGTTTCCCAGCTCCAAGCTAGTTGATTCGACATTATGAGATTTTCATTTTACCTATAAGCCACGTTAAGAGGCGTTAATTTTCCAACCCTTAACGAGAATTGGTGGGGAGCCGGGAGGCGAAATAAGTTGTTTCTATTTCTGGTATTAACTTGACGACTTTATTTCCTGCATCACTTAATAGTGTTGCAGGCAGATTGGCCAAATGCCAGGACTTACTATATCACGAATGATATTTCATACATTCTTAGTAGGTTAAAACCTACACAGCCTATTTTAATGTAGATTATCCTATAGAATAGTTACGCGCAGTCGTTTCACAATTGGTCGCTTTTGGGGGGGAGGGGGGGGGGGAATCGTCATCCGGAACGAGGGATGGTGCATTCAGTCGTATGATTGTAGACAATTCTTATGCCACTCATGTTATGACATAAATAAACGTCCATCCTTGAGTCTTAAAAAAATATCTGCAAAACCAAGGTGGATTGGAAAAAAAGTAATTCTGTTACACATTAATTCCATTATTCGAAAATTTAACAGTGGCCCAGAATTGCCCTTATAATTTGTAGCAAAATTGGCCCTTCAATCCTATGATAGCTAAATCAATCCTGTTGTGAACAGTATAGTCATTAACTAATATGAAATAAATAACCAGCAACCAACCTTGAACACTACAAAAAATTTGTATCCAAACTATGCTTAAAATAGCATTGGAAACAGCTTTTCTTTCCTCATGAAAGTGGCGGAAAAATAAAAAATTTCTGCTAGAGTGCTAATATCAATATACGATGGTGTAACATGGGTAAAAGGCGCCAGTATTGCGTTCTGCGACGTAATGAATTTATTGTAGTAGTTCCTCTTTCCTTATTGGTTGACCAAAAATTCAATTCTGAGTAGGTGGGTTGATGGGTGTGGTTTCTGTTTATTTCTTTTTCCCGTATATATATATATATATATATATAATTTTTTTTTCGTTGTCCCCCTTCTTTTCCTTCATTCATTTTTTGACGTATACTCCCAGCTGCTGTCAGATTTTTTCTGTCTTTTTTTTTTTGTCCTCGAAGGGAAAGTCTTGGCGGAGGAAAGAAGACATTTTTTTCTCACCCTCTTCCTTTTCTTTCTTTGATCCGAGACTGTGATTTTATTTATGGTGGACCGACGGTTGTCCAAAAATCCCCTTAAAGTACTAAGGATTGGCGTTGGAATCTTCGGCAAACTACTTGTATTCGGCAATTCATTGTTTTCTCTGTGGTGTCGAGCTAGGAGCAATCTATCAAGGTAGCAAAGGAATTGATAAGAGTGGCACGGAGTGGCTGGTAGCACTTGTGTCACGCCGACCTCATTATAGTTTCCCCAAAGCTTAGTGCCACAAGATTGAAGTTGATCTGTCCCCAGAGCGTTCTGGGTTGCTAGCTGGCTTCTGCTTCTGGTAGATCATGTGGCAGCAGGAAGAGGGCAAGACGAACCCTCCTCGTTGGCCCTTCATACATGTCCCCTTTTCTGTCGAGCGTGGTACCCTTTGGAGTATATCAAAAATCGTACAGCGTAAACGGTTTGTTAGGAAGGGGAAGCTTTGGTTTAAAAAAAAAAAAATTTCTTTCAAGTCCTGGAAAAAATGTCAAAATTTACAGTGCAGTCCTAATATATCTTACGAGAAAAGTTCTGGAACTAGAACGTAATTTTTTGAAGTATTGAGTCACAATTATAATGACTAGTAAATATTCCCGTTAGTATTTTGCCTGAATCCTAGCTAATAAGGGAAAGAGGAAAACAATTCAAACAGCGAAAAATCATACACTAGAAATACGTAGTACAGTTAGCCACCTTTATGCACTTACGTTTCGTCGTGGTGGCATGGCCCAGATTCGAACTGGCAACCCAGACCGTTCTCAGATAACTGACATAGCACCTTTACCTATGCAGAAGTGGACATATTTATTAAAGCCTTATGCCATTGATCTGGGGACAGATTGGATTGACAGTTCGAATCCAAGTCACGCCACTCCGATGAAACGTAAGTGCATGAAGGTGACTTACTCTGCTACGTTATTTCTACTGTACGATTTTCGCTGTGTGGCTTGTTTTCGTCTTTCCGCTGTATAATCTACAGGGATTTGCTTATATTTATTTCTTTAATAGGCCGTAGGTTGTCGGTTTTCCCACAGGGAATTTGACAAACCAATTGCCAATATGTAACTGTAGTATAATAAATCTACTACAATACAAAACAAAACAACCACTAGGCGTGTAATCAGAGAACATCTTTAAAAGTCATTACTCGTTTCGTCTAAATTCTTCAAGCAACATTCTAATTATCAAAAGAGTATCTTAGTTCATCTGATGCGTACAAATCCATGCAATTTCTTTTTACAAGCTCTCTCTCAGAATTGGCAGCAACGACACTATCAGTCAGCAAGTACCACGGTCCAACCAATCTAAAGCCAAAAGAGGTTATAACCGCATTATAATGGATTATAAATCGGAGGAAAAAAGTTTTAAAAAATGATTATCTAATTTAATATCAATGTTACTAATCATTCCATACATCAAAATCAAACTTACCGTTTACGTATCCATGTGAGCGAGAGAAGCTGGAAAACATTGAGTCGTTCCCTATAGCAAAAAATTACCTAAGTTCGTAATTCGTTTTATAAATCTCCTTTGTGCATTTTCTGTGTCTTTCTATACCTTTGGCAAAGGGTACTCAAAAACGATAATCCATACTTTCGTATAGGAAATACAAGTGACAAGAATTAACTTGTTTCTAGCTACTGCGGTAATGGTACCCACCTCCTGATACTGTTGCAAATATACATTGACATTAATGAGGATCCTCCGGACTTTCATGTAGCCATACATCGAGTTTTTTATGTTCAGTATACTGGCCTTGATATAAAAACGAGCGAATCACGTGATATGGTGAAAATACTAGATTACGTTTAATCAGTGTTCTTTGCTTAAAACAGTTGACATTCTGTTTCTGCAGCGTGGCCATTCATTTCTGTCACGTCCGATTCCACGTTATGGGTCCACGACTAGTCTACGATTTATATTGCGTAGTTGTCATTGCATTTGTATGGCTCCGTTCAAAACACTAATTCCGATCAACCGCCGCTTTTTTCCCGGGCCGGGGCGCGGCCGAGTCTGGCTAAATTTTTAAAGGCAAATGTTGACATGAATATTTCTTGTTCTGATAAGGCGCCAACTGTGCAAAGTCAGATTTGGTGGTTTCTTAAATCACATAACTGTGATGTCTACTGACTATTCAGTGGCCTAATAGCCGGGCCGACAGATTCATAGTTAACCGGAATTAAATAAATAAGTAAATGATTAAACGAAACGGTAGTAGTAAACATTACTTCTTGATTGCATTATTTGAAATTATAGCTGGTGTAATACTTAAATGTTGCTGGGAAGGGGCTGCTTGAAGTTATAAGTTTATGTGTCCGTCATTTCTTATATCTTAATTTATCTCTAACATCCTAGTTAAAAGCGATTACTGTATTCAGTTTTACCAGTACGTATTATGAGTTAATTATTGCAGAAGATGTTTGATACCAATGCTGCTAACTATCTCTCTTTCCATGTCATCATCGTATTACCTACAATTTGTAGGTTTGTGCAAAATAAATAGTAGGATGGCTGAGGCACATCTGTATGTATTTTAAACAAAATGTGAAGAACGTTTGGCGACTTAGCAGTAAGGCAGGAACTGCTATTTATAGGCAACAGTATCAGTTTGTTGGAGTGCACGATGCTTGTTGTTGTGATATTATTGCCTTTGTTGCCTCCACTGAAGAAATTAATAAATCATACGGCAGAGTGTTTAACCTAAGCAGCCACCATCGATTAATGTACTGATAACACATTTCATGCTGTTCCTTATAGCTGCATGAGGGTTCGCAGTTCAAGATAAGCCTAACAGTTTAAATTAATCTGTTGTGTTAGCGCACAACTTGACGCCCGCTGATCTGTCAGCATATAGAGTTTCAACATTTGCTGCTTGTTCTGAAGGCAATCAGAAGTCTAGTCTCAACATCGCTGGTAATTATAATTAAAATTTTGTGTAAAATAATAAAATAATGGAGCAACTAGTTGGTGAAACAGTGATGGTTCTTATAAGTCCCATCTTTGTGGTAAAAATTAGAAAATTTATGAGGGAAAATAAAAGATGGAAGAATTTCACTTCTACAACTTGAGACTTCCATTGAGGAATGCAGAAATTTAATTAAGAATATTGAATTTGCAGTAATTGTGACATGTGAGGAAGCCATTTTTAATGAGTAAAGATGAGACAGGATGCATTATGTGTGTAAGATTTTTCAGCACTAAATAAATAATAATTTATTTAGTTACGCTAGCTAAGTTAATTTTTCAACACCTCAATACACAGGCCCCAGTTCCATGCTAGGACATTAGCGTCAGCCTCACTCACAGTACAGTGGCCCGGTTGTTGCTGTGCCACTCATTACAGGGTTAGACATTTAATGCCTTTCACTTTTGAACACGATTAAGGTACACTATGCCAGTGCAGGAAATCAAACTTGACAATCTTGGGTTTAACGATCGATGCTGTGGTTGGTGGATGGTCAAAGAACAGCTGTAACATTGATTAATGTGAAGATCGCCTGTTCGATTTCCACTCTGACATTTTCTGTTGGTATACCAGTGATTCTGTTGGGCAAGGTGGCTGATTGTTACTCGACTGTCTCATGCGCTATAGGCCCCGTGCCGAGTCTAACCTTAGTCACTCTAGGAATTTTTGGGAGGAGAAGAGCCCTGTGATGTTTCGTGCTCATTTCGATTGTAGAATGTAAAAAAAAAAAACATGCTTGAAAATTGTCTCGTCGCCTTCTGGCACTTTGGCTTCAGCTGGCAGCCCAACAGACCTCTCTCTGTACTAGTGATACCAGTGAAATACTGTGGGTATACTAGTGAAGCACATGGTTGTATATAATTAAACAAAAATAAATGGTGTCACTACATACAAATTTGTGCAGCCGCAACGTTGGAATTTTAACCTGAAAGGCCTCCTCCGTTATGCCTCACTTAATTAACAGGAACTTAAATTAGCAGAGACAAGACGACATAAAGGATTATATAACTTTAGTTTCTCAAGTACAGTGAAAGTCTTTGCATGGTAACCAGGGCAATATACCAGATTCCCTTGCTAAACCGTTCTCTCATCAGCGTTAAGCTCATTATGGTAGGCATTTGAAATCTTAATTATAATGCCGAGGCAAACTTTACAATCGTAATGTTAATTTGATCAATTTTAGATTTGATACGAAAATAATGAGCGGTAATTGAATTGCATATACACTACAGAGCGCAACAATTTCATATGCGCTCAAGTTTAATGCGAGTCATATTTACGATGCTTATTGATTTTTTGGAGAGGTCTCATAATTACTTAAGTTGTCTCCCGAGGAAGGTAATTAGCATTTTTATAAGAAACTTAAGCTAATTCTTGCGTGGCGTTCTTTTTATCAGTTTTCCCAGGTCTTTGTGGTGCTTAGTTTAACTTGGGGAGGAAAAGACGCGGCGAGATTATCATATAATAACAAATCTGAATTCTGAATATTTGTTTAATTTGGTACTCCTAACTTATGCTCTAATACGAATGAAAAGCGCAAGAAATGACGACAAACGACGAAGGGTTTAAAATTTTTAATCTTTATTTAAAACAGAAATTTGCTGGGTTGTAGCAGTTCGAAGGGACTTGTGAGGGCCATTGCAGGCACGGATGCTAGTGATCGTAGGGCGGGGGTACGGGCGAGCGTGCGTGCGTGCGGACCGTGCGTCTTTAGGTGCCGGTTCTTTGCGCTTGGTGCTGAATTGTAGATTACTTTTGAAGGTAATCGATATGGTAATGTACAAATTAATCATGTCTTAACGCTCCATGTTACTTCCCATGACAAGTGAAACAATGTGCTCGAGAAAGGGCAGCGTTGGTGGTCCGACCGACACTGTTCAGCTTCAGGGTGGGAGAGTGTGGGGATATTGTGTATTGCGGAAACATTGATTGTTTGGTAAACGGCTGATGTGTGGACTGTTTTGGAGCAAAAACTAGAGAGTAATTAGTAGAGACAGTGTTAAAAGACAGATTGCTAATCGCTGCACCCTTCATTAATCATCATCTGTATAATGCCGCGCAACAGCTGGGAAGGGCATTTGCTAGAGATGTTTAAGTTGGAAAATGTACACAATTTAAGTGGCGGTGCAGCAGCAGATTGACAAGCCCACAAGCCAGCAGCTTAAGCAGATAGAAATTGCAACAACTCCGAAATGAGACGGAGCACTGGTGTCAGAAGTGAATGCACTCTGATGGATATAATTCCAAAAGCCAAAAGGAAAGCGCATCATGAACTGCCCTCTGGATGTGGATGAGTTTTGTTAGTTGCTGCCAGTTAAACAGTTTTTCTTGTTTTTTTCCCATGAAATGTCGCTGTCATGAATGTTTTCTACAGGTTCTGGTTCTGGAGGAACGTTCTTGTGAGGAAAGGTTAGCACGATTGGCACGATTTTCAGATTATTAGGTGTACAGCGAAATCTGTTAGAATTAAAACCTTAATGGGTAAATAAGGCACTTTATGCGTGTTGATTGCGATTCTGTAATTGCAAAAGGAAAAACGAAAATTCGTCGCGGACTTCCTTTTACACAATATTAAACAATTCCATAGTTTTTCATTTTGTACCATTTCTTGCCACCAGATGCCACTTTCCAGAAACTATGTGACGTTTTAAAGAACTTTTGTATTTTTTGGGAATTTAACAAAAAGTGTGGAAA